>JAODXP020000025.1:3175386-3407886 GCA_027497455.2 Sardinella longiceps
TTGCAACAGGTGAAATTTCAATGTGCATTAGGCTACTTCCGTGGGTTGAACATATGCTCAAAGTTCCCTAACTGAGGAGGGTTGAGGATCCTATTCAGGAAACTCAGTGTCATGGTGCGCCTCGGATGACGTTATGATAGACATCTAATGGGAGTAACGTTAATAAGGTTTTTGGCAGTCAGTCGGATATCCACCAAGAGCGGCAGGTGTTTTCTGGATAAGAACAATAATTTTGCCATGGATACTTTACTTGGAATTAAATTGAGCATCGACTAATGGTAACCACTTGAATCTGAGACAGATTTGTTCAGTTATTTAAATTAAGCAATTGGATTATTATAATCATGACCGCAAAAGACAGGTGTATGGAATGTCTTCAGACTGTCTTTGGGCCATGTCTAAAAGACCGCTTTGGCAAGAGCAATGGAACTGAAAAGGACAACTTTGACAGAGCGGTGGTGATAACAAATCCACAGGCTGTTGCTCCTTCGCGCAACTTTAATTTGCCACCCATACCTCAAGAAAGACCAGGCTATGTTTATATAGCTCTGTATGACTATACTGCTCGAACCGAAGACGACCTTACTTTTAAAGCTGGAGATAAACTTGAAGCATTGGATAAAAGTCAAGGCGATTGGTGGCACGCCAGAGCTCTCACCGGTATCTCGGCGAACAAGACGGGTTACATTCCAGCAAACTACGTGGCTGCAGTTGAATCACTTGACGCAGAACCGTAAGCAAAATTTGGCGTTATACCTCATTGATTGATTGTAACGTTATAAGCCTTGTTTTCACAGTTTCATGTGGTAACCATATTCACAATAGTGAGTCAATGATCTTCACTAACGTTACAGTTGGTAACGTTCTTGCATTGAAAAGATACAACAACATAACGTTACAGTACCCTACAAGGGCACCGTGACTCAAAATGTATCGTTTTCATGTAAAAGGGTGATTCACAAATAATCATATATCCATCTTCAGTCATTATTGCCCCCCTGCCCACCCCTTCTACCAGTTAACCTGAGGTACCATCTGTGACCTCCATTGTTACAACTTCTGAAGACAAAGGCAACAAAAAAGTAAAACAAAAACTGATGTGAAATTTGTAATGTGGTGAAAAGCATAGGCCTATGTTGCATTTTGAGGAATTTGCTGATAAAGCCTTAGTTCAATTTTTTTTTATCACACAGTGCTTTGTTTTTAGTATCTCAGTTCTACAATACTGAAAAAGAACAAGAGTCTCAGTTGTTCACTTGACCACAGGGTCAAACCACAGTTAATCATTCTCACACAGAAGGAAATACTGTGGTTTAGTTAATCATTGGCTTAAATTACTAAGTGCAGTCAATAGGGAGAAGGTGCTTGGATCAACCAATATCTTTGAGAATATGCCCAATATAGATATAGCCTCAATATTTGGCTAATTCAAGCTCTGTCTGAGAACCAAGGACGGTGTGATAGTACAATGACCACTCTACCTCAAACTCAAAGCATAACTGTACATAACAAGTATTAACGATACGCTGTAACAGACACCGTGCTGATGTGTAAATGTGCATTTGAAGCTTTAGAATGGAATATTGTGAAAGAATTAGAAGACGTTTTGTGTTTTTTCAGGGCACTTGTTCATTCCACCTTGACCAGGTGTTTTAGGCCTGTACACTCCCTTGATGTGTTGAATGCTCAGTGAATGGATTTTCCAATCATTCACTGAGTTTAAGGGGATATTAACCTGGCTTGCACAACCACGTTCAGAAATGAACTGTGGTCTGGCAAAGCTATCGTTGCCCGGGAATTCAGGCGGGATTAATCTAAACATCTATCAAATGCTATCAAACTTCTATGTTATGGGACAGAGCTGGAGAGAGTCATCGTGAGCTTGCCTCCTTCAGTCTGCTCGTTTCTCATTGGGTCCTGATTTTTTTGGGCTCAAGATTTGAGGAAATTGCCTCCTTGGCCATACTGACTTGACAGGGTAAGGGGATATGCCACCATTTGAGGAAATATACTATTTTTACCAGCCATTCATTCATTCCGCCATTATCTGAGTCTAATGGTGGCACTTTTAACTCCATCCTCCATCCAGCATAGATCATTGAATCAGATTAGACCATTGGCATCAGATCTGATATTACACCAGGAGAGTATAGTTCCACGTGAGATTCTCACATGGAACTATACTCTCCTGGCGTAATATCAGTGGCTTGAACTTAACCTGGACTCATGGAGGTTTCCTTAAGTTTCCTTAATTCCTACGCCTTAATGGGTCATAGTTCAATGTCATATCGGCCTAGAAAATTTCCATGTTTCATTTTCCACTGGACCCAGTACACTACCTACACAGCAACTACAGAATGGTCAACTTTTAAATAGGGGAAATATCAGAATTCTTAGTCACTTTTGACCAAGATAACAGGTGAAGTGCTACCTGTCTAATCTGACCCAATTATGTATAACAGGCTGGAGCTACAAGTGCTATCATTCCACTTAGAGAACAGCTGGATGAGCTGGAGAAATGTTCAACTCAATTATGTGACTTGGGGGAGGTGGAAAATGAGTAAACTTGGCATATCCCTTCAAGTAAGTGTTTTTCTACATGTAGACACATCATAGAGGTTTGACCTATTTAAACCAAGCAAGCACTCTTGGGGTTTGCCCAGAGTGTAATGTAGCGACCGCAAGGTTAAAGAAGGGGTTCAGGCACTTCTCAATCCACAGAGGGCAATGTGTCGTCTCCTTGAACCAAACTGCTGCTGCATTCCAGCTGTGCTGTAAGTGTTCCCAATTTCCAGCACAATGTTATGGACCTCGCCGGGACAACACACCCGACACAACATTGAGGCAACACATATTTACCTTAAAGCCAAGCAATACAAAAGGCAGTCAGTGTGTGCTACACTTGTTCTGGGGTTGGAGCACACAGCAGCCAGTCGCCCAGGTTGAGTAGAGTTAAGATGCCCTCCTGTTGGAGAGGTCGCAGTGCAGCTTGGATACTCTTTAACTGTTTTCAGACCAGCAAGCCTGGAGCCGGTTCCCACTCCAGTTACACAGGGAATCGAAATGCTTGCCTGAGAATGGCCTGTGTGAATTCCATAAAGGGCATTGCTTCACCACAAAAGGAGCCAGATTAGCAAATTTACTTTTTCGAATTCTAATTTTAAATGACTTCTACTGCAAATCAATGGACATCCAGTTGCTAAGCAAATTTTGTCTCATTCAAGTCTCATTCTTTTCACTTGATTTATCTTATTTTCCACAGTCAGGTTTCCTTGAATTTGTCTGTTTCCACTTTGGCCCCAGATTAACCTGGTGATGTTCATTCATTCATGTCACTGTTTGCTTACAAAAGCAAAGTTTTACTTGGTGCCTGACAGAACCAAATTTCTGGTCCTAGAACGCTCTGATTTGTGGTATGAACATGTATGAACAAGCCATTTCAAGGTATGAACAAGCCAATTCAAGATTAGCTGAGGGAACCAGCCTCGGCACGGGTCTCTGTCAGTCTGAAAATGCTATTGGGGGGGGTCAAAGAGAATCCAAATGGAAAAATTTTGAATTAGAAGGTCCTGTCCTGAAAGCTGAGACTAGGAACTGTGTGAATGTAAGTGTACGTTTGAAGTCCCACAATGCACTGGGGTGGCAGGGCTGGCGTGCCGGCCACGGGAGAACCTGTTAGGATTGGTGCTCTGATACATTTTGCACAGAGACATAACGGATGCATAACAAAGCCTCAATGGTGACATACTGAGAGTGTGACTCGCTCTCTCTTTCCCAAGGTGGCTGGCCCAAACAGGTGGCTAGGTATAAGTAGCAGTTGGCACACATTGTTAGGGCAGGCTTCCGGTAGTGATGACTGTGTTAGCCATACCTGACATTTGGCCAGTACACTTGCAGTCTTTGCACAGTTGTAGTAATTTCATCCATACACTTTTCTACCTTTGCAGAAAAAGACAGGCGTTTCAAGTTCAGTTTTCTCAATTTTCAATTTCTCTGCCAGAATGTCTACGCTTAGTTGACAGTAAGCTTTACTGAGATAAAGATAAGACTGTCGAACAACTTCCCTCTGGGCAATACTCATTGTATTAACCATGAGAAAGCATTGAATATCTATATCAGTCTATATCAGACTAAGATCAACTAAAATGATGTCCAAGCGCCGTCTTGCTGAAACTAAACAAAAGCAAAAAATATCCAGGAAAAAGGTGTAGGATTTGTAGAAGAAAATGTTTGCGATGCACTATGGCATACAGTAGCACACAATAGAATCTCATGCCCAGTTCACTATGAATTCACAGATGGTTCTTCCCAGACACAAAAAGGCTAGATGCTGAAAAGCTCCTTCAAGCAGAGGGCAATGACCATGGAGCCTTCCTGATCAGACACTGTGAGAGCCAGAAGGGAGAGTATTCCCTGTCAGGTGAGCACTCTAAACAGCTTTGCTGTCCTCGTTTTGCTAGGACAGTATATGGCTGTATACTGTTTTATAAGATCAATGCCGAGTGCTTTATTTGACTGAATTTACTGTAATTGACTTCCTTGTCACTACTGGGAACTATTCTCCTGTCTGGGCAAAATTCCTTCTTCCTCATTCCAGAGCAACTTTGTTTTGTGTATCTCGTATTGCACCTTGCAGTTATGCTCTGTGATTATTTAAGGTGCAAGGTGTAAAGGTAAGCCCATGTCCTTTGATAAAACAGATGATAAGGCCTAAGAAGCCAGTGTTTGAGTGTACCAGTTACAAGCAATTTGTGACTAAGCAATAAATCAGATGGATTTGTTTCCTTCATCATGATGTCATACATTTGCCCGTCTTATGCATAAGAGCTCTAGTGCATAAGTGCTGGACAGTGGATTTATTTTTAGAACAGGAACAGCACATAGTTTATTGCAATGAGTCAGTCCAATATTAGCTGACTCTGTAATATTTTGCTTTGGCTGTAGATGGTCAAAGTTTTTGATACTCTATGAATGTAACATATCAACACAACCTTATTATAAAACCTGCTTCATATAACGAATGAGTCATCTACACATTACCTATGACACTGTGGCCTGGTTTTCCTGTCTTTTCTCCCACAGTTCTGGATAGGGGTAGAGTTAAACACTACAAAATAAGAAAAACAGACGTTGGAGAATATTTTGTCTCTAGAAACCGCAACTTCCCAACTCTGAACCAGCTTGTGGAGCACTACTCCAAGCAAGAAGATGGTCTGTGTGTGCGCCTCCTACTGCCATGCAGAAAGGTGAGATGATAGGGATGTCTTTTTTTTTCTTGCTTTGCTAGGACATTCTACTTTATCTGTATTGAGGACGGACATATGGGCTTAAAGCCTCAAAAATCTTGATGATGAAAAAGACTGTGCCGTGCAAGACCTTGTTTGACCCTGAGTGATGAACATCACTGAGCTTGAGGTTTAGGTCTGTTTTCCAATGACTTGGTGTATCCCCATTCTTTAGCTGGAGGCACCTCAGACACACGGCCTGTCCTACAACACTGCGGACCATTGGGAGATCGACCGCAAGTCAGTGCGCCTCTTACGCAAGCTGGGGGCTGGACAGTTCGGGGAAGTGCATGAGGGACTCTGGAATGACACCACACCAGTCGCTGTCAAGACTCTGAAACCAGGTAAACATGCAGACTAGCCAGCTCAGTAATGCACCCCTCAGGCACTAGTGCCAGACTGACTGCTATGTCTCTAATGCCACCAGGCTCCATGGACGCTCAGGATTTCCTGGGTGAGGCTCAGATTATGAAGAGGCTGCGGCACCCCAAGCTGATCCAACTGTATGCAGTGTGCACTTTGGAGGAGCCCATCTACATCATCACTGAGCTCATGCATAATGGCAGTCTGCTGGAATACCTGCAGAGTAAGTCAAGGCCAAATCCCACACACAAACCCACAAGCCCATTTACAGTTCACTGGAGCACTAATTAAATAGGATAGTGAAGGACACATTGCCATTACTCAGATTATTTGAGTTACCTGTCTGAAAGCAAGGATACATTACTGATTACCAACATTTAGGAACAAATTCTCTACCTCTCATTAGCTGTCAACCCAGGTCCAGTTATGGGCCAATTAAAGGCCAAACCAACTCATTAAACAGGCACTTTAAAAGTGTGCAATTGGTTTTCCTCTTTATTTGTTATTTCCCATGTAACTAGTCTTCTCCCAATTACCCAGGCTGTTTTCTTTCAGGCATATGTTCATTTGTCATGATCCCCACCCTGTTTGAGTTGCATGAGGAAGTTTACCTTTGCTCATTCGTGTGGAAAGAAAGAGGAAAGGGATCAAAGTCTAACTGCAGTAAACTGAATAGAAACACTTGTCTTGTCTTGTAGATACCAGCTAGCATTATCTCACTTTTATGATATTGGAGTGCACGGATGGGAAAGACTTGCTTACGTCATAAAGATGGAACCATGCTATAAATAAATGGGAACCTTATAACAGAAATCAGTGCTAGCAAAATGTATGCTTTAAAGGAAAATGCTGGTGTGATAAGAACCGCAAGTATATTGCAACATCATGGAAAGTTTGCCCGGGAGCAGAATTTTAACATGTTTGTGTAGGCCGGAGAAGACCGCTTGCTAGTTGTAGCTTTTGGGGTCATCGAGATGTTAAGTAGCCAAATCACTGTTTTAAACCACAGAAAGGCTCAAATTAGCCCCAATCTTCAGTGATAGTATATTGGCGGTTCCAACGTTTAAAACAAGGCATTGAAAACTTAGTAGCTGTACAGACAGCTACTTACCATCCAAGCTCGATGCCCCCAGAAGTTACAATTAGCAAACAATCTTCTCCTCTTGGTGTAGAAGTGTTGACCACATTCACAGTAACTGAGTGACAGGAATGAAATTTGTTCATCATTTTACGTCCGCGTAATGGTCACTGCACTCTGTTGTCTGAAGCCAATCATGTTTATGGCCTTTGAACTATTCCCATTAATATCCACTATCTTTGGCCTAATGGGGTTTCTGACTAGTCCATCACTAAGTGCAGCAACATCACAACACTTTGACAAACATTTCATTGTCTCTCCCGTTGGCCTTGACACTTTGGTTAAAAAGATGTGGTCAACATAGCCTGTCCGCTCCTACTGTGAGTGCAAGCAGATAGTGAATTGGGCCTCTGCTCTCTCTTATGTTGTAAGGCATAGGTTCTCAAAGTGTAGCCCGGGGACCAATGGTGGCCCGCGGAAACATTTTTGGCAGCCTGCGATGACATCTGATGTAAAACTCTCTGTAAAACTGTTAAATTTGTGAATTGCTTTGAAAGAATGAATGTACTTAGTGGCATCTGTAAACATTTACTTACTGCATAACTGAAGAGATGCAACCAGTTCATTTAAAATAATTACAAATGGGATCCCCCCCCTTTTTTCTTTGTCTCCTATGGTGGCCCTCAGTTCAATGTTGGGTCTCTAAATTGGCCCTCACTTATCAAAACTGAGAACCCCTGGCCTGTTGTAAGGTAACAAAATGTTCACACAAGTCACCAAGCAGAAAACCTACTTTTGCAAGACTGCCCAAAGACGACTGTTCTGTGTTTATGCAACTGCTCTGCTGCGCACTGATCAAAGACTGTATATATATAGAACGGCACTGATATGAGATGGCAAAGTAGCCTTCTAAGTTTTTGTCAAGATTTTGCAAGCTCTGTCCAGTGTGGGTGTTTCTCCACTAAGGCAGAATATAAGCAACATAGTGACTCCTTTAGCTGCTTCATTGGGCATTTTAAGAAAAGTGGAGTAAAATTGGGGAATGAGATTATTGTGAGGAAAAGACAAAACCAGGGTAACATGACTATGCTTTCAAAGTTGAAACAAGGGAGAGTTTGCGTGCTACAGAGAACAGACTGAAAATGTGCAGTCAAGCTTAGACGTTGGTTACTTGAAGGGGGGCACCCCTCGTTTAAAGTACGGTATTTGTTGCTGACAGTATTTTGTGAAACCGTCTACATTCTTTTTTTTATGTTTATTTTTTGTCCTCCATCACTTTTCTCCCAGAGCAACAATCAACACTGCGAATCTCTGATCAAATCGAGATGGCAGCTCAAGTGGCCTCGGGGATGGCTTACCTGGAGCTCCAGAATTACATCCACAGAGATCTGGCTGCGCGAAATGTTCTCGTCGGGGAGAATAACATTTGTAAAGTGGCTGACTTTGGCCTGGCACGAGTCTTTATGGTAAGATTTTACCCTTGACTATATTACATTTTGATCCCACCGCTGGTGAGAACACTTCCCTTGATTAGGAGAGTATTCAATTTTCCCATTTTCCTCTGCCAGGTTTCCAACTCATGCATGTAAGGAATATGTGTCATTTTCAAACATACAAAAGCATGCATCTCACTTAAAGAGACCTGTTCAGTTACTGTACTATAGTGTACAGTGGTCATTGCTAGTTATTACATGGCTCTTTATTATGCTGTAGAATGCTCCATTCACTTCAGTGGGTCTTCCCATTGTTCTACCAGAGAAGATTCACTATGAAAGATCTTTGGTTCTACGGTCTGATATTTCTTAATAACAGATCATTGCCTTAAACAATCAGCTGATCTGTAAGTTAATGGAATGCTTCTTTTTATGCCAAGGCTGAAATTCTTAATTTCCAAATGTACCGTTTTACAGTGAAAAATAATGCTACATTGCCATGCTATTTTATCTTTTGTAGGTAGTATAGCGTCACTCTGTCGGGAGATATTCCACAATGATGACCGCGTCATAGAACGTTATCCCTTACTTACAGCTGAGTCTATTATTGCTAACAAGTTCTATCATGGCCATGGTAGAACGTTCAAAAGGGCATTGAGATATGTAAGGGATAATGTATTGTCCGCCGGTCATTATAGAAAAATATTTCCAGAGAGGAAGAACCGGAGATGATTCGTCCTCAAGGGAAATATTTTTCTATAATGACCGGCGGACAATACATTATCCCGCTTATTATACGGGTCCTTGCCAACATGACGATATAATATTTTACAGAAACGTCTTTTACATTTAATTTGTTAACGTTTCATGGCTTCTGCGGAGAAACAAATAGTCGCAAAGAAACTTAAACTTGAAACATTCTATAGAACGCAGCTGATCTCCTTTCACTTTCATTGTTGATCTCTATGCGCGGAATGATACGGAGACGTGAATCTCAAGCAAAAAACCTGTTGCAATTGACAGCGGTCATTATAGTTTTTCAGCAGTCATTATACAAATATAACTGACCTGCGAACGTTGAGGAGGCCCATTGAAAGTGAATGGAGCCTCCCTCAACATTCTAGAGACCCGTATAATAAATATATATATTCACCAGTTCTACTTCATAGGTGTACAATTTCCAACCTGCCCACCAATCAGAATTTCTCCAGGTGACAGTGCTTCACAGTTTGCAGACTTTGAACTGTAAAGTAAAAGCACACCAACTAGGAATGTCACCAAAGCTATATAAATAGGCTCTTCCTTTAGAATTCAAAAACGAATAGGCTATTCATAACTAGAATGGCACTTATCTAAAGCAGAACTGTTGTATATTTTTCAAATTGTTACTCGTATGCATCTTAAATTTGGCTCCAGGTAACATTACTGATATTAATATTATTATCTTGCTACATTTTGTTGTTTTTTTCTGTCAGGATGAGAATGTATATCAAGCCAGAGAGGGAACCAAATTTCCTGTCAAATGGACTGCACCTGAAGCCATCAATGACAACAAGTTCACCATCAAGTCTGATGTGTGGTCCTTCGGCATTCTGCTGTATGAAATTATGACCTTTGGTCAAATGCCATATCCAAGTAAGGCAAACTTTGTCTCTTTAGGAAATGATCACAAGCTCTTCTGTTGTCTTCTGTTTTCACACCAAGAGCTACGAAAGCAGTACAATCACTTAAGACGCCGATAAAAAATGACTGCTAAAATATGTGTTCTTGACGCTTTTGACATGATTATGGCCATACCTACAGTCAAAGCCATCACACCTAATCGTCTTTAGGTTGAGCTACTGTGAACTATTTGTAGTTTCTCTTGTCATACAGATTTTCAACCTCATTTGTTGCTGAAATCACTTATGGCAATTTGGTGGTTATTATGGCGATTTACTTCTGCTTATTTTATAGCTTTTGTAGCTCTGGGTGTGAATGCACAGTTACTAAACATTGAAGTGTCAGACAACCATTACTGCTGGATTGCCTGTCTTTCAATTCTCCACAGCCTGTATATTCACTACTATTTGAATCATTATTAACTTTGCAAGTCATTTTGATTATCTACAAAAATGTAAAAGTTGTGTGTTTTCCTATCTTGCTTTCCAATGGTGTTTTACGGGCACCTCAATGGGAAGGTCCATAGCTGGAAAGGCATGTTAATCATCTACAGTTAGGTCCTTAAATATCAGGACAGAGACACAGGTTTGCATTTTGGTTCTGTACAGTACATCACTGCAGTAGATTTTAAATAAAAACACTTCAGAAGGATGAAGTTAAGTGCAGACCTTCAGCTTAATTTCAGAGGGCTGAACACAAATATTCCATGAAAAGATTTGGTGCTACAGTAATTTTTTATACACATTCCCCTCTTTTCAGGGGGTCAAAAGTAATTGGACAAATTAATGTAACTGAAAATAGAATGTCTAAAACCTGGTTTAAAATTCTTTGCATTGATTAGCTAAAGTCTTGAAGTGATCTACTGTACATCACCAGACACTGAGTAGAGTACTGAGAAAATATCCTTTTTTCAAAGTTTAATTCCCCCGTGTTTTCTATGTCCCTTAGAATACACCAAATTTTAGATTTTTACAGGCCTAATATTTATGGGATGGATCTTTTCTGTTTTCGCAGCCTACACATTGCCTGTTTCCCCTGTATGAATAAAATTTTTGATTGCATGGTGTATGTTCATAAGAAAGTCTTAACATAACACCATAACTGGAATCAATACCAGACTTTTATTTTCATCGATAATGAAATAGCGAAAGAGTGCATATCACAGCTTTTGAATGAAATATTATTTTTGAAGAGCTGTAATTAAAATTAAAAATTAAATTAAAGCATGCATCATATAATTATGATTTTGATGTCACCGTAAACAGAGTTAAGTAACACAACTCGTGTCAGTGTCCAAATGTACAGTAATGGACCTAAATGTTCCTTTTTCTGTCTCTCAGCCATGACAAACTACCAGGTGGTGCAGAAGCTGCCAACAGGCTACCGTATGTCTCGCCCTCAGCAATGCCCCAAAGTCATGTATGACATCATGACAGATTGCTGGAAGGAACAGCCTGCTGACAGACCCACCTTTGAAACCCTTCAGTGGAAGCTTGAAGATTTCTTTGACATGGATCTGACATCATATGATGATGCCAACAATTACTAGTAAGGATTACCACTAATTTTTGACAGTCTTTAACGCTTGCAAAACCTGTATGTGATCAGCGCCAGACAGTTAACGTTGATGAAACCCAAAACGCACTCCAATGCATAATCTGTGATTCGAATGAAATGCTTCAAATAGCCTAATTGTAACCTTCCACAGGTGTCACTGTGGCCTAGAAACTGTCTTTTTGAATCTGTTTTTGTATTGGGCCAGAATGTGTTTAGTTTTGTTTGTCAACTGAAAGCACTTTTTTTGCCAATGGAAAGTAAGTCAATGGCCGTTGTATTGAAAGCACTGTGAATACTGTACATTGGTAGCGGAAGGCTTGGTGAGTGACTCTCTGACACACTCTCTGACACAATCTCTGACACACTCTTTATCGTCATTAAGTGTTTAGATGGAAGGATTGCTGCCTAACCTGATAAACCTGCTCAGCATGTTGTGTGTTTGTCTACATGGGGACAACCATCCAGCTGTTTAGGAGTCATGACTCATCAAAATACGTGTTGCCTTTGTCAGTCAGACACGGCTTTGAAAAAGGGGAACCGCGTTGCTTCGTTAAATCTTCTTTCCCATAACATAGATGAGAGCCATTATGTTTACTTGTAGAGCTAGTTCATTTCCATTCTACCCCAATGAAGTACCAGTCAGCACTGACACATGTACTGTAAAAGTTATACATTATTCTAAGGAAAGAGTTAAAACAAATGTTTACAAAATGGAAGGCATTATCAGGATAGTGTGGTTTCACATAACACATCAAGTAGGCCATACCTGACCTGAACATGTACGTGTACTCACCTGAAAGTGCTGGTTTGAAGGACAAATCAGAGCCTTGTGACCAAATAAGCAGCAAAAATGAAGGTTGTATTTTTTTATGTTGTTTTATCCCCGTTAGGGGGGACACAGTGCCATGATTTGATCCTGTACTTTTTAATGACTGAAGTATTTATCAAACGAGCTGCATTTACAGTCCCACAGCATGTAATAAATAACTGGACATGTAATTTTGTGGTCACATGTAATTTATTTGCTTGGAGGCACACAATTGACTTAGATTGTAGTATTTTAATTACCAATTGTCATGTTTCTGTTTTCTTCTGTAATTTTAATGTTTGTTCCTTTCAGTGATGCATTATTATAAATCCAAAATGTTCTATTACAATTAAAGTCTATTAAAAAGAAAATATTTGTATAAACCTGATCTCGTGTCTTTCTGTTCACATTCTTCTTTATTGACGTCATGGCGACTGAGGCTCCTATTGTTTAGCTCTGAAAGTGTAATACACTGTAGCGGCCACTGGATGGAGCTGGTAAACTAAGGGGGGAATCCAATCCAGTGACTGACTAACCAGGATGAGCAAACAGTCATCTCTGAACACTGGACATGGTTTAAAAACAGGATTTTAATTTAAATTGAAGATCTCCTGGAGTGGAGTGGTGAACCTCTCCTAGTTAGTGCCTTGAGTGACCCCCAGACAGCAGTTATTTATTGTCTGGACCTAGATGTTTATCACTGGCTGCTAAACTTTAATGGCTATTTTGCAGTTGTTGTTTTTTTGTTGTTGTGATTGTTGAAGACTGTTCAGGCATTTGTAGATTTGTGATATGAGTATTGCACACACATATAATTTCAGAAGTTTCATAGACAATTCAGAAAACTGCTGCGCAGGGGAATCAATTCTCCCTAAAACTAGCCCTTTGTCTCATACAGAGGGTTGCCAGTGAGAAATTTTCTGGAGGCGTTTAAATTTAAAATGACTCTTGACCGATACTCGGTAGTATTCTTGTACCGGTTGTTCTGGCTGTGACTCTCCACGAGCGCTCGAGAGACACTTTGGCATGCCACAACGTGTCTGAGTAGCCTCTCCGGCCTGGACAAGCTTGTTGAGGGATGAGGAGTGGTTGAAAGGACATTCTGTGCCTGTCCTGCCCCTGTGGACTGGGAGCTCCTCAGGAGACACCTCTGCTGCCCTTAGCCTCACCTCACTACCTCACCCTCTCACACTTTATTATTCATAGACCTCACTGTGTCACAACTGTGTCAATTACTGTACCACCACCTCAGCCTTTCACACTACACTATTCATACACCTCACTGTGTCACAACTCTTATCATTCATCACCACCTCACCCCAGGGCCGGACTGGGACATAAAAATGGCCTGGGCATTTTTGGCCATGGCGGCCCTCCATGATTTTATTCAATAATAATAATGTTGTGGCTAGCTAAAATAACCCTCTAAGTTGGACATGTTGCATGAACATTAGAGATTTAATTAAACTAGCCCAATATCCTTCATGAAAATTAAGAGTAAATGACAGCCTCGGCCCAAAAATGCCTGCCTCACCCTCTCACCTTACACTATTCATAGACCTCACTGTGTCACAACTTATTACCCCCTGTTTCAGACTAGGTACACGTCCGTTGACGGATCCGGAGCTTTCGGGAAATGCATTGTGGGTGCGTCCATCCCAACGGCTCCGTTGCGTCCATCGAAAAAATTGAAAAATGTTCTTTTAAAAAAAACTTTTTCAGGTAAAAACGGATCCGTCACCCAATCAAAATTTACTCCCCCTCCGTCACACACACCCTCCGTCGTCCGTCTACGGACGTGTACAGTCTGAACTTAACGTTATACCAGCACCTCACCCTCTCACACTAGACTATTCATAGACTTCACCTGTAGGCCTCACGGTGTCACAACTCCATTATGCATCACCTCCTCCCCCTCTCTCACACACTGTTCATACAGTAGGCCCTGCTGAAGGCCTCACAGTTTCACGTCTACATTATTTAGCATCTCAAGTAAATATTTCAACAAACTTTTCTTCCACTTAGCCAAAATGTTTGGTGTCACACAATGTTCTATCAGGCCAGCGCTTATGGTGCCGCTGCACTGTCTGGTATGACAGAAAAAAGTTTCTCAACAAGATGGATGGACCGTATGGGTATGTATGATGTCTCCTTATTTGTTAAGCACATAGATTGGTTTGTTTAGCTGTATAGGTGGCACCCTAGATGAGATTTCTAGAATAACTCAGGCAATTGGAGATCTGTGTTGCGTCAGTTCCTGCTAGAATTCATATAGAAGCAAAGAGCAACAACATCTGATTGGAGTTCTCATTAGATTTCCTTTCTCAGCATGTTTATGATAGAAAGAGTGTTTTTGCTGATAATACTGTAGGTAATGATGCTTTGTTTTCCTTTTCCCTCGGCATCTTGGAAAGCTCTTGGAATTACTCACCATAGAGAATATCTGTCTGTTCCCATTCTACTCTCCTTTTTCTCTCTGTTTGCTGAGATAGGGGATGATGGCAGTGTGTGTGTGTGTGTGTGTGTGTGTGTGTGTGTGTGTGTGTGTGTGTGTGTGTGTGTGTGTGTGTGTGTGTGTGTGTGTGTGTGTGTGTGTGTGTGTGTGTGTGTGTGTGTTTCTGCGTAGGGCCTACAGTGGCCTGGCACACTCGACTGCAGTCATAAATTACGCACAGACAAGGCGTGATTACACTTCAAAGACGAGGAAAGGAGAGAGTGAAACAGGTTCGGAGAGAAGTATTCAAACGATTCATTTCTGTGTAGAGAGGGAGGATTCAAGCCTGGATGAGCTGCTGGTGATTTGCTGCAATTTATCTCCCCTCCCTCCCCCTCATCCCAACCATATTTATGTCTGCGGAGTTAATACTGTTATTCTCAGGGACCAGCTCTGAGCCCCCTTTGCCTTGCCTTGCCTTGCCTTGCATGTGTGTCTCTATGTGCTGGTGTCGGTGATTGACTGTGACAGAATTACACAACGCGGCGACAGAGAGCGCGCATTTGGCACGCCGTTCAATACTGAGTTTAATTCAGCTGCTGGAGTTACATTTCCAGCATCAGCATCATGACGCCTCCACATCTCACAAATCTATTTTCGAGACAATAAAACGGTATTGAAGTGAAAATCCCCTTTCATGGTGTAAAAATGGAAATAGTAATTGTTATCGTAAATCTTTGGCGGCTGTTTGTGATTTGCATTTGAAAAGGCAAACGAGCAGGGGAGATGATAGGAGCTCAACTAAGAGAGAGAGAGAGAGAGAGAGAGAGAGAGAGAGAGAGAGAGAGTGTGAACTGTCTGATGGCTCTCTAGTGTATGTATTTTAGCACAACCTCAGTGCATTCTGTCCTGAAGGTAACACTCTTTTTATTCATCTGTAAATGTGAAAACATACAAGCTGCAATGAAGGTCAATGGCAGACGGCTGTGGTGCCAAGTGTAAGTCTGAAGATGATTTGTTTGGCTGTTCCGGGTGGTTAATTTACTGATTGATTCCTTCTGAAATCCCATTCTGGCCATTTTCCTGCTGCCAGTCAATCACTAAGAGGCTTATCTGCAAATGTCACCATGTGCCTGACGCACAGAGAGTCCAGAGAGAGTGAGAGGAGACAATCTGACTTTCTTCCTGAAAACTCACACTGGCCTTTTACCCAGAGTTGAGACAACAGGCATGGCTGTTTATGCTCCAAAGAGCCCCCAACAAAGAGCCTCCCATCATGCAGTTCTACAGCCGCCTCCGTTTAGATTCATCCCCTCAATTCCACAGGCTGAAGCGGTGAGGGTAAATGAACTCTTTGTGCATTTCAACCATTTCCTTTCCCAATCACACTTCTGTCAGGTTTCATGACCCCCATCCCAATCAGAAATGTCACAGACATGTGTGCTGCTAATTGTCTTTGGTGGGCGAGCTGTCGATCCATATCTAACCTGATACAGAGATGATTCTCCAGACATCCGCTGAGTGTCTTGGCGTTTGCCACGTACAGTAAGAGTGAGAAGACAAAAGGACTGTGAGCTGGCAGGTGGCCACGCACTCGGAGTTGGTCCCAGTTGTGACACACCTGTGTGCCTTAATGAGCATGTGAGTGTGTGTGCAATACTGGAGCAGAGGCTTAGTGTAATGGCAGAAGCAGGGAGGGGTCAGTGTGGGGTTAGGGGCCCGGCGTCCAGTGGAGAGAGACACGTAGCGGCCGGCCTGACATGACGGATGGACTCTACCTCGGCCAGTCGCATCGATCCCATCCCCCTCCTACGCCGCACCCCCAGCACCCCCCACCCCAGCCCTAATGGCCCTCAGAGGGGCCGCCGGAGTTCTCCTGGAGACGGATGGCCCCTTCCCAGCATCCCTTGCTCTCCAGCTGGACTCAGCAGCACCACGTCTTCATCAAGCAGGTAATGAGGGGGTTTGGCTGCGGTGGTGTTGGGGATGGAGGAGCTGGAGGGTGATGATATTGAGGCATCATCAGACTAGTGGTACTGTTAGGAGAAGCATGAGGCTGAGCCAAATTTATAAACCCACCGCCCCTCCCCCCTCCCCCAACTCTCCTGACCCTCCCCCAAGCCCACACACAAACACACACACAGTCGTCTCAGCCGGGGAGATGGTGACGTTACCGCAAGTGATTGTGTGCTTAGTGAGCTTGTGGTTTTCAGGAGAGATGAAGGTGTGGCAGGGCCGTCTTCTCTACCTCCACTGCCTCAGCCATCAGCCATACGTGCTGTTAATTTGAGCATCTGGATCCACATCACACACACACACACACACACACACACACACACACACACACACACACACACACACACACACACACACACACACACACACAGCCTCCCAGGAGGCGCTCCAGTATGATCAAAGAGCGGATGGAAATGGCATCTCTGTTCTGAATCCTACCTCATAGTGCAGGTGGGCGTGGGAGACGAGTGGCTCTGCCTAGAAGGCAGGAGTGGCACTGACCTATTTTAAGATGAGCACACTTGACTTAGACTCTCTTCAATATTATGTTTTCAACTATACACTACGACTGCTTGAGAGGAGAGATGCCTGCTGATGAAGGCAAACTCAACAGCACAGTGTTTTTACTTCCCACTTTCTTTAGGCAATGTGCAAAACATATGCACTTTATGCTGTTTATAGAAAAAAGACATGAGTTGATTATATAAAATATAAATAATTGAGCAAAAGAAGCTGTCTGTGTGCTGAGTGGGTTTATGTTAGTGCTGCTCTCACTTCTGAAATCTCAGACTTTCTTTTCCTCTCTGTTCTTCTCTTTCTCTAGCACTCTCACTCTTTCTCATTTCTTCCTCTTTTTTCTCTCACAGCATTCAAACACCCATCATCAATTAAAGATCTTTTGGGTATGAATACTAATAAGACTTATTTCCTACCATTTTCAATTTTTTATTTTTGGGAATTTTATCAGAGCAATTAGCTTCAAAAGGTTGAGCAGTACAATTTACTGGTTTCAATTAAAAGGCATTTCAACCCCCTGAAATTACAAAGTGACCAGACTCTGGATTCTTTCAAAGACAGAAAAAAAGATTCAATTTGTTTATGCTACATTTCAAAATGTTGATTGGATGATATTTGTCGGTTTGAGTACGAACATACAATATTAATCATAACATTATTTTTTGAGATAAGCACTCTGTCCACATTGAAATGGAGGCTTTGGAACAGAACCTTTTACATGGAGCATATTCACAAAAGGATTTGCACACAATGCTTCCTCGAGCTCCCTGTCGTGACCTCATGGAAGAAAAGGTGTGGTGTTTTGGTTAGGTAAGACGTTTATTGTTCCACAGTTTCACATCACTACAGTACACACTATGCCTAATGCCCTTTAGCAAAGTCTCCATGCAATGTTGGCTAGGAAAGTTCTCAGAACTCTCACACACATCAGATTTGGACAGTGGGACCCGCCTAAACTACACACTTACAGTAGCATGAACAAGCATTTAAGTCTGTTAGTCAGTAAAGACAGACACTGAGATTGGGCCAGTTATCCAATATGATATTTATGATTTTCATACAACTCTCTCTCTCTCTCTCTCTCTCTCTCTCTCTCTCTCTCTCTCTCTCTCTCTCTCTCTCTCTCTCTTACTGTCTGAGGTCCTTTGACACCCCCTCCAGAGGAGAGAAAGGAGGATGAATGAGATGCTCGCCTGCTCTCACAGGGTTGAAGTCCCAACCTTCCGGCCGATGCTGAATTGATATGAGGAGACCTGCTGCTACTGGCAGAGGTTCGTTAGAGGTGCCTAATGAAGGCAGCCCCTTAAACAGGGATTAGACAGAGTCCACTTATTTCCACTCCCTCTGCTACGGCTCCTCTGCTTTGAACAGGTCAAATACTCTGTGATATGCAAAGTCTCTATGGCTGATACTACATTGAGTGGGACCACAACACATTGAAGACTAAATTAATGATAGATTTGCAATACAATACAGTTTGGTAGATACAAACCTAACATGCATAAATACATTTGAAATAAAATATATATTTTTTATAATATGATCATAACATTCATATAGGACACACTACACACCTAAACACTCACATGATATACAGTACATTTTCAAACGGGCATACTGAGACAGTTCACCAGCATGCTGTTTGTCATCATGGAGCATCATGGAGCACATCACCTGAAAGAGACCACTGCAAGTCTGTCATGTACTTTTATTCTAGACAAATTTATAAACTACTGTAGCTGGAGAGCATTTGATCTTGAACTCAGTAGAAACGCGTTCCTTAAATCCACACACACTTCCAGGAGGAGATGACAATGAAATGCAGGAGTCCATAAACTTGTGATCAGCTTCAAGCCATTTACAAAATGAACTTAACAACAGATGTTGATCAACAGTAAGTGTTTCCTTTACAAATGAGAAATCTGTACTAAAGCCAAAAGCGTCCCCTTCCACCCTCGGACAATAAAGAATGCTCTTTGCCAGGCACTGTTTGACATTGTCACAGATGTCCAAGTCTATCAAATGATGTTCAAGGACTGCCGTGATCGTTGACAGAGCTGGCCAAGAAAGCACTTGCATATTCTGATCAGTGAGATGCTGTTCCGCCTCTAAAAAAGGGATAATGCCCTTCAAGTTGGATGTCCTTTCATTTTTCATTTGTGGGAATGGGCTCAATGTAGCCTAGTAAAAGAATGTGGAACAGATGCTGTTTGAAGGTTCTGTCACTTCATAGATTACCTACTGTACCATCCTTTTCCAAAATTAATAACTTGGCATGGAGAAATGGGTTAAAAGAACGTTTTCACTCACTTTGTATGACATACTATTTGCTCAAGTGTTCATCAAAATGAAAGCTTTTCTCAAGGGTTGTGCAAAGTAAGTGTGATGGAAAGAAAATAAATTTATGCAATTCAAGCTCAAGCTATTCTTCCAACCTTATGCTAGAATGTGTTGAAGTTGCACTGCCCTGTCATGGATGCTGTAGTGTATTATAAATGTACAGCGCCTACGCTCAGACAGACAAAAACACAAAACAGAGAAGTACCTCGGTGAAAAATACACATGGTCAATAAACAGAATTGGGTGCTTCACATTCATTGCAGTGGGAGATAAAGCGGGCATTCTTGTGCAGATGACACGCTGGGGGAGGCAAATGAAAAGCTAATGGTCCAAAATAGTCTCGGAAAGCTTCCCTATAAAATACCAGTGAATGCTTCGTCTATCTCTCTTCATTTCAATTCAAAACCAACAAATAATTCAGCTCAGCTTATTAGGCATATTCTTCACGACCCATGCCAAGACACGGATGGTAATTAGATAATACATTTAGGACCTTTTTTGAAAAAGTCGCTTCTCAAAACATAGGCTTCTCCTGGAGCAGCTCTGTATGTTGAGCTGTGAGTTTGAGCAGGCGTGTTTGTCTGCACCAGCACACTGGCTGCACATGAGATTCCTCATGGCCTGTCCCAGATCCCCCTAATGCCATCAATCCTGCTTTCCCTCATTCCACTTCATTGTCTCTTTATTTCTGCACTTTCCTGCATGGGGAAGCTTGATTGATTTGGCTTTATAAGCCAGGCGACAGGGAAGTTGGGGGGCTAGGCAAAGTGTTTGGGCGCATCGCATAAACGGTGACACAGACAAATGGCACAGCGGGCCGAGATGAATCATTTGACTTTCTCAAAATTGCGGCTGTTTCCTCCCCAGACAAGAGCCCTCGTCATGTGCTTGTGGCGGGAAGATAACGCACTGACACCCACATCTGTTTTCCTTTGGCCCGTATTACTTAGCAGGAGGGGGGCAATGATACTGTAATCTCCAGGGGTGAGCACTGACAATCAGACCAAGAGCAGGAGGCTAAAGTAGGCTGTGCTCTGAGGAGAGACTAAGTGTTTGAGGTGCTTTTATCGAAATGCTTTATGGTTGTTGGGGAATAAAACTTTGGCGTGCTCTAAATTGCTCAGAATCAATTGCACAGAAATATTTCAGAAGGATTTTCTCCATGTTTTTTAATTGGGAGCTTAATGGTTTGAAAAAAAAGGATAAAGTTTGTCAAACTCTGTTGCCCAACAGTTTGCCTTTATCGCATTACAAGAGTGAGCATCGATTTCTGACCACAAATGAGCCTTTAAAAGGGGAGAGAAGAGGACACAGGAGAGGCTAGCTTCTGGACTGGGACCCAGAGGTAATTAATGCCATTGACACTATCCCAATCTCCCTCCCTGTGTGAGACCCCACAGGCCAACCAGCCAGCGCTCAGCTCAGCACTCGCCCACTAATCCACCACAACAACAACTTTGCTTTTTAATGAACTTCATTCCTCTTGTGCCCTCAACACTTCAGATGCTTGCAACACTCTCCTCTATCCGCTTCAAGTCGCTGAAAGCTTGATTATAGCACCGCATAAATGCACAGACACACACACACACACACACACACACACACACACACACACACACACACACACACACACACACACACACACACACGAGGAAGGGAGAGGAGAAAGAGGAAGACAAAGATCCAGAGACACTGATGCACATACACACACATCCACTGTGAAATGGTTGTCACCAGAATGCAAATGCAGAGAATCTTTCATCACAGGATATTTGTTCCATTTATCTTTATAAAGCAGCCAGTGGCCATGTAAAGGATAGTTTCAGCTTTCAAATACATATTGGCTATAAAATATTTACTGGAATCCCTCCCTTACCAGTGAAGAATGGGGGACCTGGGGGAGAGAAAAAAATATAACATATTTCTCTAGGAAGAGAGGAAAGAGAACCTCAAAGTATAATACTGACAAAAAATGTTTATTATAATTTGTATGTTTTCAAAAATTACATCCTCTGATTTGTTTGGGTATATGGTCACTTCTGATGATTTATTGCTGTGTCATCCTTTCTGTTTCATCTTTTATGTTCAATTAACTTTACTAGGAAATTTATCGTATGAATTATTTGAAATGTTACAATGTTAAACTATAGGCCTAAGCCTAAATAAAATTAGCCTGGCGTTGCCTGCCTACGTACTTCTACTAAAAAGTCTTCAGCTACACTACTCGATCTACGAGGCTAAAGCATAGACCAAAGGGATGGCAAATTTGCCAGGCTAAAATAAAATGCACTAGTTCATTGTGTTGGTTATTCAAGCAGGGCGTTTACTTCGTCTGTCTCTGAGGCACTGACCTGTGACCGAACGGCTTCTGCCTCTCAAGTAACGGACGCTCTTCTCTCTCTGAGGTCTGACAGCAGGCAACAACCTTGCAGGCGTAGTCCCTTCTTCTAATGGGAGAAGGGTGTGTCCCAGTGCATGCTGGGTAGGAGCCTGTCGGTGGTCGCACAGAACAAGTGCGGAGCAGCAGGTGTAACGGGGCGCTCCATCTGTGGGTCCTGGAGCCCTGCGAGGGGAAAGCAATAAAGACACTCAGTGTAGTTCTCCCCCTCTGCTACTGCTGCTAACGCTACTGATGCTGTCTCACACTCCAACATTACACAAAGCACATCTCATCTCATCTCTTCTCACACACTCTCTCTGAGGTACACATCTCATGCTCTACCCTCTTCTAGCTTCAAATGAGAAAATATACTATGCTTTATATGGCATTAATTAAAAGCTGCTTGAAAAAGGTTTAAAAGCTGAATCCACATTTTGATGTAAAATAATGACTATGTAAGATGATGCAACCCCTAGCTAAAGGGTTTGCATCGCCTTCTTTTTAGATGTAAGTATGGGTAGATTACTTGCTTTTATCCAGCCCATATACTTGTGTTTTGTAAAGCTTGACGAGAAAAGGCAAAAGGGCTGCACTTTCAGCCAAGCGCAGCAGAGGCCCAGATAGTGTGAATTATACACAAGGCTTTGGTGAACACTACATGACAGCGCCATGAAGTTTTCATCGAGTTTCTATGATGCCACTTCCTCTGCGGAGCTGCTGCTGTCTCTTTGATGGCTGCTGTTGTTTCGGGGTAGATGAAGTGCTGAAGTAAAGAATCCACTATCTTCTCATCTCAGAGCAAGAGCTCTCCACAGCCATTCTTCATGCTGTCACATGGTGCTGCTGCTGCATCAATGCCCCTTGTGTCATCAAACACCAAACATGGTGTCAATTTGAAACTACACACGCTCTCACACACACACACACACACACACACACACTGTTCTACAACCACGCTGCATCTCAAAGTCCTTTGACATGTGACGTGACCTTGTCCAATGGGAGATGTATGCAGCTACACTGTCACTCATTAATGCGAGTGAAAATAATTGGGCTTGATTGGTCTGGCTTGGTGCCACGGCATTAGAATGATAGATGGGACTGGCAGATCAGAAGAGAAGAGCAGGAAGCACTTAAGCTCCAAAGCAAGGTCATTTTCACCACCACAACCACTCACAACCACTCATTTGCAATGTTTATTTCCAGTTGCCTGCCTTGGCGCAGTACATGCAATGTCAATTACCAACAAAGGATGGATGCCTGTGCTCTCCGAGGTGAGCCGCTCCTCTCACTGCTAAACAGAGACCAGGGAGGCGCCGCATCAACATGCAATGGATGGAGCACAGCACTTCATGGAATGACAGCACAGCAACTACCAACATCTCTGTGCTAACAGCACCATTGTGGCCAATGATTTCACAATAACCATGTGATAATCATTTTTTTGGCCAAGACAAACAATAGAGAAAAAGGTAAGGTGTCCTAGCCTGTTTTATTTGATTGTCTGCTCTGTAAAATAAAATCTCCTATTCCTACTCAAGAACACATAGTCCTTGTCACACAGTGGTAAACCCGTTGCAGAATAAATGCATGTCTCAAACCACATCCCCTTCGCAGTCGTAAAATAGATCACATTTATAGGGACCCATTGGAGTCAAGGGTAGACCTGCTCACTTGAAGGTTACTTGTGTCAGCTGAAGGTTTGACCCTGGCTGGCTGAGAACTCTATAGAGCTGGGGCTCAGTCGGCAGGACAGCACAGCATTGTTGAAGAATCCTCCTGAAGAACTAGCCATAAATATGCTAATGTCGGAATGTTTTCTTGGAATTGAAGGGATGGGTTGGGTGGCGCGGATGCTCATCGTCCTTCATTCCTGGTGCAGTGGTCAAAGCGTCCCTGAAGCCTTCGGAGTGCAGATGAGATGTTGTAGAGACAGCAGCAGCAGCAGCACCACCACCATGGCCCCTGGATGTTGTGCTCTGCATGCCTAAGCAAGCCAGGGAGGGCATGAGGTACGTGGTGGGGGCAGCTCTGAACATTACAGCAGTCTAATTCATTACCGTAATAAAAACATGGAACGTTGTTAAATTCCAATTCCATTCGAGTTCCCCATTGCAAGAATGATATCCAACTGAGCAGTGAGAATGAGAGGAGGAACAGGAGTGGCAAATAGGCCCAGACAGAAGTCTTATGACCAAACAGCACGTGCACATCCACACCCACAAATTCTTTCGATTCATTAATTCATAATCTCGTAAGTAGTATTAATCTAAGAGGATTGTACTTGTTTGTGAATTCTAATGAGGTAAATTACAGAAAATATCCAATTACGATGCAAATTTGTAGCACATTTGAGCATAAAAGGCGAATATTTAAAGGAAAGATGGCTGTATGCTTCGGCATGCATACCAACTCTATCGGTGTGCATTCCATTTGAGAAAACCTCTCAGGTACTTTGACAGTTTTTGACGAGACATAGCAGTGACTCCAGTGAAGGATCTTGTGTGAAGTTTCGATTGGCTCCCCTGAAAACTTATTACAGTGTCATTAGTTGACAGCTTTTTAATGTGCTTTTTGACAAAGTAATCATCCATATTAAATGAAGTTGTCAAACCTCTGCCACCCCAGACTATTCACAGAAAGCTTCTCAAATAAGTATTCCACATTCGTACATTATTTGAGCCCTTAGCATAAACGACTCAAAAAAAAAAAAAAAAACAGCAGGAGTGCCTCTTTCCTATTTAAATGTACTGAAACATTGCTTTGAAATGGTGTGTGACCTTGCTGCTGAAAGCTAATGATCATCCCTGAATAACACGAGAAATAGGCCTACGTGTAATTAAAATGATCATGTGTAGGCTTAATCTGTGTACATGTAAAGAATGACCAAAAATCAGTTATGCCAAATAGGGCATAGTAATGCAGACACAAGTGACAGACAGCTATTGATGGGGTTCAGAAGCTTGTTAGCACGGGAGTTGTACACTGCTTAAGAATAACACCACAAATTATGCCATGTCTCCTCAAGAGTACACAAAAGTAATGTTTAAAAGAATCCTCTGAGACATTACAGACATTACATTACCCAGAGTAATTACTCCTTTTACTAATTATGACCTATGAAATGTTTGAGTCTAGCACATAATTTCCTCTGATTCCTTAATTGGGACACAGTAAGCTACTTAGTCATCAAGAGGCCCATTATGTGTGCGAGAAGTTTGATTGGCCGAGTCCAACCCTCTCCAGGAGCCCTCATGTGAAGGCCCTTTGATGGCTGCTCTGGAGTGCCGTCTCTCAGCTCAGTAATGGCCTTCAATTTGGAGACCTCCCACTAACGGATTGCACCTCTGAGCAGCAAGGCGTGCCATCAGCAAGCACTGGGATCTAGTGGCCACAACTGTTTGATAGGGTCATAGCTGAATGGGCTTGGGGCCTCTCTCTAAACACCTTCATTTGCAACAAGTATCACAGAGAAAGGCAGAGAGAGAGAGAGAGAGAGAGAGAGAGAGAGAGAGAGAGAGAGAGAGAGAGAGAGAGAGAGAGAAACTCCCGCTTTGAGAGAACATACACTTCTTTTCTCACTTCTATTTCTCCCCCTGACCTTTGGTACACTCTCTATGCAATATTTCTTGAAGAGGTTTTGCATTGAGTCCAGTTGATTCCCGGGGGACAGCTGCAGCCATTGCTGAATGATTAATGTGAGGCTTTGTTCTGCTTGAAGGAGCCTTTTTTTCTGGACAAGCACCATTCAACAGTGGAAATGCTACAGGAATAAATAAGAGTTCCAGACCCCAATGAAAATATTTCAAAAGGGATGCTAACAATAAGGATCTTTTCGCAGTCCATGATTCATTACAGACTGTAAGATGGGAGATGGATAAAAGCCATTTTAGCCTCGCCATTTAAAGTTTTTATAGCTGCTAAGCTGAAGTTGAAGAAACTGCAGGGTCAATCTGCTCACTCGATTCTGTCTTATCTCTTTTAAGTTTGACATTAATATACCATCTTCTACTGAAAAGATTTTTTTGGTTTGTTTTGATTTGACACTGTTTATTTGAGGTACTGTAAAATCCAATTGCAGGATAAATACTTCATACAGTCAAATAAATACTTCATATGTCAAACTTGACTGTTCACCATTGGCTTCATAGAGATGTAAAGCTAAATCAATGTGATCTGTTGATTCAATTTTCCTCATTGAGAGAATCACTGCATCAGGGACACTATGTATATATTGGTAATCATTAAAATGATGAACAACATAAATGGCACTGGCCAGTTCCCTGAAATTGCGAGTAACTCATGCCAAAGCTCATCATGCATATATATACTAAGAGGGCCACGTTAACTGTGTCCAAGATAAAAGCTTGCTTTTGGTGTGTGTGTGTGTGTGTGTGTGTGTGTGTGTGTGTGTGTGTGTGTGTGTGTGTGTGTGTGTGTGTGTGTGTGTGTGTGTGTGTGTGTGTGTGTGTGTGTGTGTGTGTGTGTGTGTGTGTGTGTGTGTGTGTGTGTGTGTGTGTGTGTTCACAGCATGTGTGAGCAACCTGGCCATGAAGCATTCTGTGTCTGATTAAAGTGATGAAAGAGGCAGCATTTACTGCAGTCCATCTGGTGCAGAGTTGATTGCCTTAGGGATGGGATTGCCTAGGCAGCCAGCCTCATGCCATCAACTCTAAGTGCCACTGGCTGGAGTTGACCAGCATCTTGATGCTGACCCTTGGACCGCCTGGAGAGGACGACTGCCCACCAGGCAGAGGACGCCATTAAAGGTGTTGTCTCTGAGGCAGCAGTCAGACATCCCTAGGCACACACACACACACACACACACACACACACACACACACTCACAGTCTCTCTCTCTCTCGCACACACACACACACACATTCACTCTCTCTCTCTCTCTCTCTCTCTCTCTCTCTCTCTCTCTCTCTCTCTCTCTCACACACACACACACACACACACACACACACACTCATGGGATAGATGAGGCCTTTGGCTGGGGAGGCTCCCATAACCTCTCCATGATAGACCCAGTTTGCCGGGGGTGATGCACAAGCCCATGGCCAGTGCTGATCTGATGCCCTCTAAGGTTAAAGGGAAAGTGTTCTTTCTCAAGCGCCTGGCAGCTGAGGTGGGGATATTTATGACAGGAGGCACACATGGGCACAGGGAGGTGGAGGAGGTGAGACGCTCCGGATGCCAGCAGAGGGGCCTTGATGGTCTATTTGGCACCGACTAACGAGGTCCATGAAGTGTGCTGACTTCAATTATTCATAATGTAATGTAAAAGCAGTGAAAAGTTTTTATGTGCTCCAAAAACGCCAGCATGGCAACTGCTCTTGCTCCAACCCAATTCCATCACTCGTTATAAAAGCACACCTTTAATATATCATATGACAGGAGAGATATCAACTTCAGTGTACAATCTCTCTCAAATGTAAGGGTCTGTTCTAAAAAACATAAAAGTGGTCCAACGGAAAGTCAATGCAAAGAGAACTATATATTACATTTTGCTGAAAAGATTGCCTGCCATACGAATAATTCTAATGTCAATAAAATACCCCCCCCCCCCCCATTTCAAACATGCCCCCCATCCCATAGAATACTCTAGAACCCCAAAAGGATCAGATGCTAAAGCCTGTTTAATCTTCTCGACACAATTACACAGCAGCAGCCATTACTGAGTGAGTGAGAACAGAGTGCACAATGTCTGCTCATCGCAAACCTACAGCAAATCATCAAAGGTGATGCAGAAGCTGAAGTTAAAAAATACATCAAAGAGTCTCATTCATCTCCACAGCCCAAGGAAAGGAAGAAAGAAAAAAAATCAGATATAGTACTTCTTTGTTTCGTGTCCTTGCATGATTCCAGGTGCAGCTGAGTTTCTTTTTTGACTGAGAACGATGGATAGTTCTCCTTCGTCTGGTGTACAGATACTAGCTAAATTGCATGCCCTGAGCTGTTGAAACTTCAAGGTCACACAAAATCTAGGTTCTGGCATTTCTGAAGTCTTCATATCAGAAATAAAGCGTGTACTGAGTCCAGCTAACAAAGCGACTGTTTATTTGCACTCTTTATCTACTTTTAGATATCTGTCACAGGAAATAGGAAGAATGAGTGCATAGCCCTCCTCTCGCAGTGTTGGCATGACGTAGGAGTTTTGTTGTCTGCTGAGGAACTTAACCGCTCTTTGAAGCTGCAATAAAACAGAATAATTTAGAGGGATGACAAAATCCTAGACAGACACTGGCTGAGACAGTTTGTGAAAACTTAGCAAAACAGTCGGCGCTGCTACTGTAGCCTGCCTCAGCCCCAAGGGCAAGAAAAACAGGAGATGGTAATTGTCAAACTTCCCTGGCTAAGTTTTCTCAAAGCAGCCCCGGCGAGATGTTGCTCATCCTCTGTGACAGCCTGGATCTTCTGCAGCTACAACCAATCTGCATAAAGATGAAGCAAGAAGGTTGCTGTGGTAACAGTGGCTAATTAATGAATGAGGTTGAATTTCAGAAAATGCCATATGTCGGCCAAAACTGCTGTAATTAGACATCTGGGGAAGGATGGAAGGTGAGAGGCGAGGTTTGAAGCTACTTTGAAAAATCCTTCTCAACAGTTGAAATGACTGAAAGTATGGCAGTGTGAGTCAGGTTGTGGTGGGCTGCTGACAGCCACGTGTGGTGATGATGATGATGCTGTGTGAGGGGAATGGGAGTTTGCCTCGTGTGTGGTGGTGACTGCTGTCTGTCTCTCCAGGGATCTTCCCTCTCACTGTTTTGGAGCTGATTGTAATGAAACAGCAGACATGACAAAGCAGCTCAGCTCTCTCTCCCTCTGACAGTCAGCTGTCTGAGTCGTCCTCCCATGCTGACAGGCACAAATGCAATCAGCCATTCCAGCCTAATGATAGTGGGATTCTCTACACTCTGTTAAATCTGGGCTCACTTTCCTCCATGTTTGTGCCACACTGGGAGTGCAAGGCAGCAGTGGCCATGCCATCTCTGCTCTATGTGGCCAACAGTGTGACCATGCAGACACTTCTATGCCAGAGCTTCCATTACTCAGGTAGCCCAAGATAGGAGCAGGTTTGCTGGAGAAGCCAAGCTTAGTCTGGGCGGCTAGGATGGCATGGGTGTTGCATGATAATATTATGGGCCATTTGAATCTCAGTTGCCCACACGACAGGACTCTTTTGACACAAGATGGAGTTGATCTCTGACCTCTGTTGGCATTGTTTCCTTTCTACCTCTGACAGTTCACGCCGAGGGTCAGCAGCCTGTCTGTCTTGAAAACAGTGAATCAATCAAGCAGAGAGAGAGATAGGGAGACAGAGACATGGATCAGAATACACAAGTGAAAGAAGAAAAAAAATAAGTGAATTCAGCTTATTTTCATGGCCAGGGCTTGGAGGCACGAAATGCACGACCGGCCACCTGACCACACTGAGGCCAGATGCCAGATGCCCGTCTTCTTCATCACCGGTCATGGCAGGAGCAACGTGTCGCTGTGACATTTGCCAGAGCGGGGCCAGAGCCTCCAGGCCCCCAGGCAGCTGTCACTTGTGCCCAGCTCAGAATAATCTCCTATTCAAAAGGAGCAGAAGAGGCTGCATGGTCTCTGGACTGTGTCTGTCTACCACTGTAGCCACCGCTTCAGCGCTAATCGCTAGTCTGGTGCGGCCAGTCACAGTCACGCAGGACTGCACGCTTTCATATTTCACCTCCTGGGCTGTGCTGTGCTGGGCTGTGCTGTACTGTGAGTCACCTTAAACTACTGTGCTGCTGCCGAATGCTGTAATGTAAATGGCGAAGGAGCCACATTGATCTGCCCACACCGCCACATGCTCTGTCCAAATGGCTCAACTGTACTTGAACTTTGTGAAGGTAGATTAGGAGTCACATCAACGCTTGGTGCCGAGCCGCAACTTTCCAGGTAATATCCAGTTGGGGAACGCTTGAACAAATCGACGTCGCGAGTCCATAATTTATGTCCACACTAAGCATCAATTAAAGGCATTTAAGAGGATCGTTTCCATTCAAAGCCGGTGATGGAGCATTATAAAAAGATTCCCTGACAGACAGTTTGGGATTCAGTGGATGAATCAACATAATAAAAGAGCAGGGCATCCATCATCTCCCCAATTACCTCTCAGACAAAATTAGAACATGTCAGCGTAAAGGTCAAGGTTGCCTCAGCACGTGTGTCCATCACCGGCAAATAGCCCTGCGAGTCCAGCCGTCATTGGCAATGCTCGCCTTCATTTCTCTCTACACTCCTTCACTGATGGGGCATTTCAGGCTCTCTGCTCAGAAGCAGAGCCAGAGAGAGCTTCTCTGTCGTAGACAAGCGGCCCTGAACACATCTAAATCAAATCACAAATAGCCCGACGGGAGACACACGCCTGAGCGTGACTGAGGGAATAAATGTGGCAATGGTCCATATGCCAATCTAATAATACACACCCAAGTGCATTTTGGTGAGCGATGATCACACTCTTTTTCCAGAAATAAATGCAGCTACTGCTAACCAAATAGGCGAAGGGGTTGCTTAACCATCACTGTCAGCCTAAGTGAAAATCAAAACATGTCACTGTCATCTGACACATGTTTTTAAGGGTATTATTAGAACTGCAATAACAATGCAATCAAATCAGAGCAGGTGACTGAGTTGTAGCTTTCGGAGGTTATTAGAGTGCTGGTGGTTGTCCAAATTGGGCACATGTGCTTGAGGGCTCCCATAGGGTGATAATGGCATGTTTGAGTACTTCCACACAGCAAAGGTATGCCACTCTGTCCTGGCCGTGACCAAAGTGTTGGGTTGTAAATCACCTAGTGCTCCGACTCCGAGCAAAGGAGCACCTCCAGCAGGGACAGCCTCTTCAGACACCAGATCAATTTCTTCCCCCTCTAATTACAGTCCTTGCCACCCTTGCACCCCCGCCGGAGTAAATCACTGCCCTCCCCACCCCCCCTCCCCCAAACCTCACCCAAGGGCCCTCCCCTCCACCACTCTGCTGTCCTCCTTTTCTCTCGCTGCTGGTAAACAACCTGCCCCCAACAGAGACCACAGCGGTGATCATGCTGTATGTCTGGGCAGCATTGAACTATAGTGTTCATTGTCTCATGTTACCAATTGGCAGAAGGGATTTATTGTATTTCTCAGTCCTTTGTCAGAAGACAAAGTATGGCTGATGCTTATAACATAGGTATAACTCTGTTATAAGCAAATTTTGATGAATGAGGCAAAAAAATTACATTATTTCTGAGTCATTCTCTTTTTTCACTCTTTTTTCACTCAAGTAATTGGAGAGCTGGAGGCATGCTGCTCTAGAACATTTGCGTCAGCTGGATTTGTTTACATCAAAGCCATGTTGGACTGTAATGATAAAATGGCTTTTTCATGCGTGTGTTCACAATGGGAATGCTTAAAAGCCCACAATGAGGTTTTGACTTAATTTCATTCAAGGGGAATTACAATTCTGCTTGTAATGCGGGGTGGACTATTCCCTGCAGGATAAACATGATTTCGTAGTCACAATTATTAGTCTGGATTAGCTGGGCACAGCCAAGCATTTCCCTGCATTGTGAATATTTCATCCTCACATGGCACTCAAATCAAGGCTGCTCACTTGCGAGCACCACTGGAACCAATTTATCTGAATTAAAATTCAAATGATCCCCTCATCTCAACCATCTACTGCATGGAGCACCACAATGAGCTACAGACCTAATAGCTTTGCTAGTGTGTGTGCATGTGTGTGTGTGTGTGTGTGTGTGTGTGTGTGTGTGTGTGTGTGTGTGTGTGTGTGTGTGTGTGTGTGTGTGTGTGTGTGCTCTCTACAAAACTGCGGTCTCATTTCTAGGATAATCAAGCTACAACTCATAGACAAATCAGAAACCCAGCAGCAGCAGCAGCAAATAAGTATAGGTGTGTGTGTGTGAATTCTCACAAATTATGTATGGAAACAACTAATTAACAGTAGAGAGAATTTAAAAGACTTGATGAAGGTGTTTGTGGCTGCAAACTCACACACTAAGAGAAATCAGACCCAGCTAATCACTCAAGTGTTACAAAAACATTACCAAACCTCAAGGAAGTGAGCCTCATCACAGCTTGTCACAGGTTTTACGGCAAGTCTCACAAACACAACATGCGTAAAAAAAACCCATCTCATCCACAAGGAAAGGCAAAATGTTATTTGCAATGTGTGTGACTGGGAAGAGGACACTTGCTTTGCCTCAGATTAAAATGTTGCCCATGCAGGAGCGGTGGCTCGGGACGAGGAGTGTGTGTGGAGCATCTGGAATATGATTAAATGATGCCTCCATTACCTGGGAGAGTGCATTTCCATGTTCAACACCTTAAATTACACAGGGCAGGTCAATAGCAGAGTTACAGTAGGAATGTTTCTATTGGAAATCTATTTATCTGCCTCCTCCCTATTGATTGGCTGTGTCTGCCTCCTATCCAGTCTCCCTCCCTGTGGGGTGTGGGATTACCCCTCCAGTCAAACACATTCAGCAGCACTGGGACACACAGCAGTGGGATGCCTGTTCCACCCAGGACTGTAAATACACTGTGTGTGTGTGTGTGTGTGTGTGTGTGTGTGTGTGTGTGTGTGTGTGTGTGTGTGTGTGTGTGTGTGTGTGTGTGTGTGTGTGTGTGTGTGTGTGCTCCTACTGCACTGGAGGAAGTGCATTCAGAAAAGACTTCTGCGAATAGCAGCAGCCCTCACATTCTACGGGGGAAGAACACAAATCTGTGGTTTGGTAAAAGGGGATTGGAACATTTGGATAATGCAAAAATAAGATGAGCACAATCAATCCTTCTGTGCCGTCTGAAAAGGAAAAACTCTCCCCAGTAATGAACCTGTAAGTGGAGCAGGAGGCAGCAGCTGTGTGTGTGTGTGTGTGTGTGTGTGTGTGTGTGTGTGTGTGTGTGTGTGTGTGTGTGTGTGTGTGTGTGTGTGTGTGTTTCTCCCCTCCATTTCATTTCTAATGTGTGGCCATAATAGCGGTGGGGGGAGTGCTTCTCTCCTGGGTCTCAAACATGGGGGAAAGGGCACACTCTGAAACGCAGGCTGACACATTTCATAAACACATTAACATATCACAGGCATTTGAAGAACATTCAGCTTAATGTCTTTCTTAGCACAATATGAGTACATGTTCAGCTGAGCATGGCCACTGATGGCAACTGTCCTCATGCAATAAATAACAGAAAAATCCCAGTCGTCATTTTCAGTGACTTTTTGTTTGCCACACAATTTCTCCCCGAGAACAAATCAGCAGTAATATATGCATCCAAACTGCCATGGAACAGAGAACAAAATCTTCCAGAGCTATGTTCTATAGGGTTTTTAGATAAAGTGTCACTCATATTCACCGTCTTTATTAGTTTACAACACATTTATCCAAAGAGCTGTGTCAGAGACGACAGCGATGGCGGTTGGGTTGGCGGCAGTAAATCAGTGGATGCCTCTCATCTGTGCCGCAGGCGGCATCTGTTTGTGGATTGCAGCTGGATGGGCGAGGGCTGGGTTGGGGAGCCCATGGGTCCCTGGTGCAGCCTTAGGAAGCCTGGTGCTGAAGCCTGCCTGCCTGCCTGCCGTCTCTCTGCAGGGTCGCATGCCAACAGGCTAGGCATGGCACAAAGACACTCCACTGGAGACCAGAAGGCGTTTGCTGTCATTCAGCTGTCGCTGACAGAACCGCTCACATACTGTATTGGGGGCATAATATTCACTGCAAATAATATTACTGTGGCTTCAATTTGTGAAATATTATGCCTGTCACATTAAATTAACTGTAGATGAACTTTAACTGTAATGACTTAAATTCTATTAAAGAAGAAACTCTGGTTTTCTTTTTTGCATTTTTGTTGCATTAGCCTAATCAGACATAAGCTGTAGGAGAGCGCCGTAGAGAACTTCTTTCCGCCACATGCGGAAAAGAGCCAGCGATCATGCCTCCAAAAACTTCCCAATGTCATTCAGTCAACATGTTAGCTGTTCTTGCATTTATACTATGAAATGTACATTATAAGATAAGTTTCTGAATTGAGTAGCTAATTTAAGTAGCAGAAACTTCAGGCATAAGCTACAAGACGATATACTGCCAAGTAAGATAAAAAAAAAGAGCACCCAAAAATGTTCAGTTTCAGCGAGCTGCATGCATCCAATTATTTGTGCACAGCTCTGAGTAAGCCTACCTCCAGGCATGGACTGGCCATAGGGCATACAGGGCAATGCCCGGTGGGCCGATGGCCATTTTGGGCCGGGGCTGTCATTTATTCATAATTTTCATAAAGGATATTGGGCAACTTTAATTAAATCTCTCATATTCATGCAATATGTCCAACTTACAGTGTTATTTTAGCTAGACACAACATTACTATTATTGAATAAAATCATGGTGGGCCGTCAAGGCCAAAAATGCCCGGGCCATTTTTTGGTCCCAGTCCAGCCCTGCCTACCTCTACAGAAAATAGCAAGCCACATGTGAAAGGCATTTTGGACAAAAACGTGACTAAAGATTTCCAATCCATAGTCTTGGTAAAATTAAGATAAAATAAAAAAATAATATCTACAGATTGAACTTACAGTAAAAGTTTTTTTTTCAACATTTGTCCAAGCAAACCTATTAAAGTGTCTATAATGTATGTATATGTTTGATTAATCCTGTTCTTCTTTAGAAGTTGCCACAGAGCTTGGTTAAGTGCGTGATGTATGGCCATCCAATCAGTGAGTCCACATTGCCAGACATATAACTCAGCTCTTTTAATCCTTAACAAATTGGGCTGTAACTGCAGATGCAATTCAAGTTTAATGCTCTTCTCTCTCAGGACACAGCACTTTATAAGATTCCTTCAGACATGCACAGGAGTGAGAAAAGGATTTCGCCTACTTTGCTTTGTCACATTCCTGGTCATTCGTTTATACTAAAAACACTTTTTAGGAGACAAATCTCCTTGTCTCGAATGATTTCTCTGCGTGATATATAGCAGAATGACATGAGCTCCTTCATGATGAAACGACTGAATAGAATTTCTTTTCTGAAAGCAACAGTATTCTGTATTCCTATACCCTTGGTAATACTAAAATACCCCCATAATTGTTACACTCTTTAATACCTTCCACAAATCCATGATGCAATTTTCTCTCTAATAATTTCAAATGTCTCCTTTTTAAAGCTGCGCAGAGCTGCTTGTCATAAGTATCACTTGGGATTTAGAGAACAGCATCATTAAATGGCATTAAAGTCATTAGCATCAATTTCGGCGGCTGCTCTTTGAAGTTGGGCAGAAGGAGAGAATGGCAATGGCATCTCTGGCAAGATGGAGCTCCATTTACCTGGAGAGGGAGGGAGGCTACTGGCAGGTGTCCTGCTCTGCCGTGTCCTGCCTCGCCCCCCCCAAACACATCCCCCCACCCCCCCACCCCACCCACTGCTGCTGATGATAATAGGCCTTCAGTCTCTTATTGGCCTGTCAGCCGTTACAGATGTGCTGCTCCCTCCTGGAGGTCACCCCCAGGCTGCTGCAGCTGTCGGAGCGTGCCACGCCCACAGACCGTCCCCCGGACGCTACCATGACGACGGAGAGTGAGTTGAACAAGCTCCCCCTCCTCCTCCTCCTCCTCCTGTGCGCCTCCAGTAGCCCAGTCTGCGGTACGGGTGGCGGGCGAACATACATCTCCAACTGACACCCTGCCCACACCTGAGGGGTTGGGTGCTTCTCAGCTGACCGCAAAGTGTTTGCTAATCAAAATCCCATTACCTGTTTCCTTTTGATTTCCCCAAAGTCTGTGTCTCAGTCTGGAGACCCCCCCCCTCCCCTCCACACACACATACACACACACACACACACACACACACACACACACACACACAGGCACACACACACACACACACACACACACACACACACCGGCGTATGGGCAAGACTGATGGTGTGCGAGGGGAACGTGCTGCCGGCAGGTGATGAATCAGACAGAAGTCCCGTGTGAGCCCGTGTGAGTTGTAATTTTATTAACTGCTGCCGGTGATGGATCATTCCCCACCACACCGTTGCCTGCAAATAAATGTCTGTGGCATAAACGCCACCATAAAAGCAAACAGTGGCCTGGGATTGCCTTGCTGTTAATGTCACACTGCCCAATCCATTTCTAATGAGCAGCACACACACACACACCATCATCTCGCATTTGATCTGTGATCTGTGTCTGGGGGCAGATGTGATCAGCTGGTGTGAGGGCTTTGGGGTTTTAGGAGACCTTTACCAAGTATAATTACGTGTTGTGTCTGCTCCTTCTCAACAAAAAAATCCTGCCTGTGACAGTAAGCAGCTTTAATCTGTCTGGAGTCCGTTGGCATTAGCCAAAAAGAAGCACGCTCATACATCTGAGCTGACACCAAATGCTGAGTTGTCTGCTTCCCTCCTCCATCCAGAAAACAATTCATTTTTTCCCTTCTAGCTAGCCCTTCAGTGTCAAATTGCCAGACGGGTCACAGGATTAAGATACTTGATACATTGCTCAGGTTCACTCTGCTAAAAGAGAACGTTTACTCTCTATTGATGTGTACTGTGGAATGTATGCTAACTAAACATTTGGTAGCTAGCAATTAAACAGATCTCTGTCTCCAGTGAGCATACAGTAAAAGTGCACAAAAACCATAGCCTGGCTTGCACAACCACACTCAGAAATGACTTTTTATTAAATTTCATGGAGAGACAGGATATATGGGTGAGCCCAGGGAACACAAACCTTTTTTTTTGTGAGAGTTGAATAGCAGTTCAGTCACTTACCATTCCAGAGATAATGTAAAAATGTATGTGTAATAAAATATTCCAATGGAGAAAAAAAAGAAGAAATATTTTCATTATAACAGTCTTCTCTAAACAATGGCCTACTCCTTATTGTCAGAAAAACACTAGTCCAGTTAAAAAAAATGCCCCTACATCCAACCTGTTGACAGAAAGACATATTTGTGATGAGCGATATGCATGTTTTATCAGAAAGAAATCTATACATCATGTACTGCAAACTGTAGCGCTCCCTTCATAAGACAATATGTGTCAGTTCTGATCAGCAGGTACAAAGGCTCTAATTTGCCCCAACAGATCTGAATTAATTCTATCCTCCATCAGGCATGCATTATGCATTAGTGTCTCTCAACACTGCTGATTTGGCAAGTACATTTTACACCTGTCCACACTACAATTTTGCAATGGAAGCACCTTCTGCTTCCAGCGCTCGGTGTAATCTTTGAACAGCTCAATCACTAACCTTAGTTAAAGCTCTGTTGGTGGTATAAGTAGAGAGATTGTGTGTTTGGAAATTTCAGTGTTTGCCAGTGCGTTGTGCACAACGTCGATTACGCTGAAAAATGTTTAAGTATAATTCTAAAACTGATAAGGCTGGTCGCTGAATAGCGTTTAATGCCGTTGTAAAACCCATGATATACCACGGCTCTAACCACCTTTCGTTCTATATTGCTGTGCCGTTGCAAAGGTAACAGTGGATGCACTTCTTTGTTATTTGGCAACCATTCAACTAGAATAGTAACTACTGTCCAATGGTAAAATCCAGTCCTTCAATTGGTTAAGTTTAGCCATCTCATGAATGTAAATATTGTAATACTCATTGTTTAGGCTGATTTAACTGTCATCTGCAGATGCCCTCAAGAACCTTTGCTGTCTCTGAGGTCTTTGAAATGTGCCTTGATGCAAAGCATCAGTCTGGAGAGGCAGGGATGAGAGGAGGTAGTGGGAGAGATGATCCATGTCACTGACACTGGCCCTGTGCGCCGCACCCCCGCGCCTCTGCTCTCTCAATCACACCGAGGGGGCGCATCTTAGCCCAATCACGCTCAACACTCCCCACGCCACCCGCCCGCCCGCCACCGCTCCATCGCTCGCCGCTGAGGGCTGAGTCAGCAGACAAATGGACAGTGCTTGAGCTCCGCATCTGACTTTCATGAGCCCCTGTGTGTGTGTGTGTGTGTGTGTGTGTGTGTGTGTGTGTGTGTGTGTGTGTGTATGTGTGTGTGTCTTATCCTTCAGCGGTGTCTTCACTTTACCAGATCCTAACATTTCTATCAGCTTATTTATTAACTTCAAATCCAAAACAAATAGAATGGATAATATACATAGGTAGACTATTTGTCTATTGAGTTTAAGCATTGCCATTCCTTCACAGATGCAATGTGAGGGTTTGTCCTTTTATTTTTTTGTACCTTGTTTCTTAAATGTATTCAAATCCTATCTGTATGTGAATATTTGTCCCGAAATGCAGCCTATTTTTCTCTCTCCTTTTTTTCTCGTTTGTTGATGTTTGTCTCTAAAACATCACTTTAGCACTGGGTTGGCAGAGTAACTGGGGGGAGCGGAGAGATTTGTTTTCAGACCTCTGTCAGATCTCTTACAGAGCAAAAAAAAGGTTGCTACAAGTAGTAACAACAGGGCCATCAATGAGACTAACAGGAGAAAAGCAGCCTGGAGGTAAACTGCCCTCTCTCTCTGTGGACTCTGAGGCTTACTGAGCAAACAGGTTTAGAATGGCAATCATGTTAACTCACTTTGCAGTTCAGAGTGGATTTAGCTAGTGCTGCACTACTTCCACTTTACACAGAACTACTCTAGACTTCCAGCCAGCAAAGGAAACATTTTGTTTGCTTACTCGCCAGAAGAATCATTTTTGAAGAATTTACAGTCTCAGACTATAGAACTTCATACTTTTGACTTATCTTCATAATGCTCTCATATATGTTGCTGTTCTGCCAGTTATCTTTATTTCACTGACATCTAGTGAACTGCAGGATTCTATGGGGCAGGGACTGAATGCAAATACTTGGGTTCCATTCTACCCATACCACCCATAGTCTTGTTTGGTTCTACCCATAATACCCATACTTTGGGTCTGTTCTACCCATGCCACCCACTCCGTCACCATGACCCCAGGCCGTTGGGTTAGCCTCCTGAGACGTGAATATGCTCAAGGTTGCTAAAAGTGCCCGCACCAACTTTGATGTATAATTCCTTAACAACTTACGCTATGACTACAAAACTTGGTGACTTTTCCTAAAATTTTGTTGGCTACAATTTAGTAGTTTAGTTTATCATTGTTGGTGTTGCCATGACAACGCTTTTCTGACAGGTATGTCTGACCAAAAATCACTTATCTAGGTTAGTTAAGGTAAATTATTTGCATTTTCTTTATTATTTCCATTAGCATCAGAAAACCTTTGTGAACATTTAAGTGGTCTGAAGCATATAATCACTAAATTTGATGGATACAGTATGGTGACATTTTGGGCAACAAAATTAGATTATGATGCCATAATGACATCATCATATCACGTAATGACACCAAAATGATGTTATGCATAGTTTTGTGGATGTAGCCCGGTCTGGATAGGGTTAAGGGAGTCTTTCCTTGCCCCTGTTGCTCCTGGTTGTTCCTTGTTGGTGTAAACACCAGGCATCATTCCACTGCATTTCCCTCACCAAACCATTGTACATGTGACACATACACTTCCTTGAATCCTTGTGCGTGTATATGTGTACTATGGTTGTACTTATGTACAAGTACTGTATACCTATCTCAGAGAATGTATGAATTTTTCAGCTTGTTTCACTCTTTTACTCTTTAATGCATCTAAAATTAATCTCCAGATTAATTTAATTTAATTTTAATTGCAGGACATCCACTTGATTGATGGATTATTTTTCAAATAAATGTTTTCTATATACTATAAACTGACTCAAAGGCATTGTAATATACGCATATCTTCAAAACCATAATTTCTCGAACTGAAGAGGCGATGGTGTGCCACAACTCATGTTTGTAAATCAATGCAATGGGCTATAAAGCATTTCAAATGGCAATTGATGATATTGATTCAATTTATAGGATGAATAATAATGGCAAATGAATAAGGAAAAACATATATTAAGTCTGACATTGTTTTATTACAGATCAATCACTACCTGTACTGGAAATGTGATTGGATTAGTTGCTATTGGAACCATCCAGAAGAGGCAGTCTATGGTAATACCCATATCCATATCAATAGCACCCTAGGGAGCTGGGGATTTAACAGATTTGAGTGGGAAGGGATGCCAAACAGTTCCATAGTGTTGCAGTGGGGCTGCATGCTAGTGTTGCCATGAATGATGCCAGCTGAGATGGTGCCAAGGAGAGCGTAGCGCAGAAGAAAATGGAAGACTAATTCCACTGGACACAGGATTAGCGCAAAGCCACAAGTGCTTGTTGTGCATTACTCATTCTCTTCTTCCTCGGGAGGAATCCGTTTCAAAAAGAATCAATAAACTTTCGATGCCAAGAACAAATGTGTACGATCCTTCTAAATATAGTGTTTCAGGTCTTTTCAGGAAATCATTTTGTTGTTGAATGTTTCTTGCAGCTCTTTTGGAACCCAGGAGTGGTGCCTGTCTAGAAGGTCCCCCTAGCTGGCTGCTTCTCCAGCTCTCTGGCCAGCCCATTCTCTATCACCAGGGACAGATGTCTCCTTAGCATAATGTCTTTGCTAATGGCCAACAGACTGATGCTCCCCCCACTGTACTCCACTGCACTGCATGCTGGAGAAGTGCTTTTGTGTCCTGGCCTGTTCAAGTGATATCTTGCATGATGAAATTCTTTAATGGCCAATATTTATGGGAAAGAGTCCGATGCTGGAGGGCTGTTTTGCAGACACCACACCACACCATCACAGCACGCCATGTGTCCCCTTTCATTGTAATCGGGTGTTGCCTCCTAAGCCTCATTTGTTAACTAAATAAACAGTGCAGGGAGCCTTGAAATACAATAACTGTGTGTCACGCCAAAGAAGAGCCTTGAGGAACTTGATTTTTTTTTTCTCTCATTTTATTTATTTATATATTTTCATCAAGCCGCAATAGTCCCCGGAGCTGCGGGGGATTGGCGGGGGTGGGGGGCAGAAGCTCTAAGAAGGGGAGATAATGCTGTCACACTCTTTAAACCCTCCCATTTAGGCCATTTAAATATGGAGAGTGGGGCCAGCTCCGACTGAGGCGTGCCTTTAACGGCAGTCTTCCCCTTGACCAGGTTTGCCCTGCAGTGGCTGCCTGCTGCTCAGACTCATTTTCATCATCGGATCCATCTGAACCCATAATACCCCTGAGTCTCTGCTTGGAACAAGGGGCCCATTTCTGCATTAGACGTAAACCACATCAATCATTTTATTAAAATAGACCGTTTTAAAATCACAATGCATAGAGAATGAGCGAAAGTTATGCATGTGGTGTATGTGTGTGTTTGTGTTTGTGTGTGTGTGTGTGTGTGTGTGTGTGTGTGTGTGTGTGTGTGTGTGTGTGTGTGTGTTATACTCGAGCACTCACCATGTACTATAAAATAGAACATCCTTTATTATCTGCAAGAGGTGATGTATGAGTATGACCTGCTTGTTGCATTCACTGCATGTCATTGTTGGTCTCACATACTGTAGATAGAGGCATATCTACTTTGTCACCTACACTGTGTATTGTCTGAGTCTATTCAAGCCAAAGTGATGTCTGGGCTCCCACTGTCTGTGCCATAGTTGGTCAGTGCAAAGTCACACTATTAAATTGTGGATTGAAAAAAAGTCTTGAAAAATATGGCTGATTTTCTTTTTGCATCAATGTTTTTGGCTTCTTGAAACATTTTTTCAAGGTTAAAGAAGCCAAAAATATTTCAGCAAAAAGAGGAGAATGCTTTATTTTACTGTCTGTGAAGTAATGGGTAAGGAGTAGGGAAGGACAGCATACCAAAAAAAAGGGATACATTTTAGGGTTCTGATACTACTTGGATTTAGTCTCAGATAACTCAGCACCTTTGAACCAATTCCACTTTTCTGTCCATATTGCTCATGGTATCAATTCGCCAAACTCGCACTGAGGTTAAAATGAAAGATCACGTCACATAGAATTTCAATTTAGCTCTGCAAACTAGCCCGTTTTAGACATCAAAATGTGCAGATTGTTATCAGAACCACATAGCACAGACATGGCAACAGTGATAATGAAATCAGCGGGATATTGAACTCCACGGCATGTGTTTGAAAAATAATGTACATTTGAGGTAATAATTAACAAAGCTCTGAAGTTAAGCTGAGGTGTTTTACAGACAAACTCAACACTTCCTTTATATTTCTATGCAACTCCCATAAAGGATGTCCTCGTCTTAATGTCAACAATGGAGAACAGGGCTGTTTCCGTGTCCCAGCCCAATGCCCTACTTAGGGCATCAGAGAGCCTCAAGAGAAAACACTGGAACACAGACCAATCTCTGACTGAACGGATGAAGTTTTCCTTGGGGAGTGTCTCTAGGGGAACAGTGCACAGAGTTCATATGTGGGGCATGCTTAATGAAACTTATTGTAGATCTACATGTTTTGTAAAAAGAGAGAAAGAATATGTATCAGCTCTGATGTGGCCACCAACAATTTCCTATGGATGGGACCCTTCTGTATGATGAGCTGACCTTCTTCATAGGTATTAAATATTAAATCCATTACTCAGTGTTTCTGTACTGGGCAAGATAATTTGGGTTGAATATGCAACGTCTTGCACCATTAAAAAAAGTTGGGACAGGGCCAATAGAAAAAAGTTGAATAATGCTAAAAACTAGATGTGGCAGTACAAAATATGACCGCCGCTCAGTTCTGCACATTCTCGCATATATATGATGCTTGTCAACTTGTTTGTATCTCTCTCATGTTATAAATGTGTGTCTGCATGAGTGAGTTTGCTTTTGTGTACAAGTATAAGAGTGTGTGTGTGTGTGTGTGTGTTGTGTGTGTGTGTGTGTGTGTACCCGTGCGCATGTGTGCTTGTGTGTACAGTATGTAGTGTGTGTGTGTGTGTGTGCGTACGCGTGCGCATGTGTGCTTGTGTGTATGTAGTTATATATGAGCACTATGGCAAGCCATTCAGGAAAAAAACCTTGAATATATTGAATGAAGTCCTGAATATATTGAATGAAACTCCGAATATATTGAATGAAAGAAAACCTTGAATATATTGAATGAAGTCCCGAATATATTGAATGAAACTCCGAATATATTGAATGAAAGAAAACCTTGAATATATTGAATGAAACTCCGAATATATTGAATGAAGTCCCGAATGAAACTCCGAATATATTGAATAAAGTCCCGAATACATTGAATGAAGTCCCGAATATATTGAATGAAACTCTGAATATATTAAATGAAACCCCGAATATATTGAATGAAGTCCCGAATTATTGAATGAAACTTGCCTCATCCGAGGTCAGTGCCGGTGGCCATCTTATGTGTGTCACAAGTATGGAAATGCCTGTGACCAGTCAGTACCGCTTGGGTGGAGTGGTTGGCAATGAATGAGTAAATGAAGCAAAAATATTAAATAAATTACAGTTTTATTAATAATTTCATTGATTGCAGCTGCAAGGTAAAATAGTTTAGTTAAGTCACAGTCAGTTATTTTGGCCGAGTAGTAATTAATCCAGCCGCATCACCACCACCAGTGAACAGCACAGGAAGTGGCGACGATCCCACTGAAGCTAGCTGCTACGCCAACCTTCAGTGGGATCGTCGCCACTTCTAGCTGCTTCAGTGGGATCGTCGCCGCTAGCTAGCTGCTACGCTAACCTTCAGTGGGATCGTCGCTGCTTCAGTGGGATCGTCGCCGCTAGCTAGCTGCTACGCCAACCTTCAGTGGGATCGTCGCCGCTTCCTGTGCTGTACAGGTGGTAACGCAGCTGGATTACTACTCGGCCAAAATAACTGACTGTGACTTAACTAAACTATTTTACCTTGCAGCTGCAATCAATGAAATTATTAATAAAACTATAATTTATGTAATATTTTTGCCTCATTTACTCATTCACTCCACCCAAGCGGTAGGCCTACTGCCTGGTCATGGGCATTTCCATACTGGTGACACACATAAGATGGCCGCCGGCACTGACCTCAGATGAGGCAAGTTTCATTCAATATATTCGGAATTTCATTCAATATATTCGGGACTTCATTCAATATATTCGGGGTTTCATTCAATATATTCAAGGTTTTCTTTCATTCAATATATTCGGAGTTTCATTCAATATATTCGGGACTTCATTCAATATATTCAAGGTTTTCTTTCATTCAATATATTCGGAGTTTCTTCAATATATTCAAGGTTTTCCTGAACGGCTTGCCATAGAGCACATATGATGTAGGCTAAATGATCATTTGAATTTTGTAACCCAGTTACCATTCACTTAATAGCACCATCTACAGGTCAATAGTTGTACTGTCATTAAATGTACATATAAATTCATTTATTTTATAGCCTCCCATGGATGAAATTCCACAAAACTTGACATATTCTCACAAGATGTCAGGTTCATCATACACATTAAATTTGGTGCAGTTTAGAACATCTGATGTAAAGATAGGGGCAATTAAAGCAGTATAATATTGCATTTTAATTTTTTACCATGGGGGTGCAAATCACAAATGACTGGTTATAAGCTAAGTTGATGTGGGCTCTTGAGACCAACATTCCATAAAAATTTCATCATCCTCAATGTCACAGGTCAGGTAGTTTTTTAGAAAAAAATGCATTTTCGGGGTTTCACGGGGGGGCCACGCAAAGATGGAGTGGCCCCCGGGGACCAAACGAAATTTTTCCGTAAAAGTCTACAGGGGCTACATGCCCACCAAGTTTCATGTGCCCCGGTGTTACGGTGTCCCGGGAATCGTTGACCAAAAATTCAGGAAGTAGATGACGGGAGAAAAAAAAAAAAAACTTTGACAATCATTATATGACCGCTACGCTTGCTACGCAGCGGCGGTCATAATGAAACAAGGAGGAACATTCTTTTTCTTGTTAAGCTATACTATTGTTTCAGGTTGATGCTGTGTGCTGTGGCAAGGGCCTTATCTGTGTGTACATCATTTAACTGCCATGTAATCAAATGTAAATTCCTGATATTTATTCACTCTACTGAAATCTCTCTCTCTCTCTCTCTCTCTCTCTCTCTCTCTCTCTCTTTCTTTCTCTCTCTCTCTCTCTCTCTCTCTCTCTCTCTCTCTCTCTCTCTCTCTCTCTGCCCGACTCTCTCTGTTTTCATAATTTGTATCAGCCAAAAATGTTTCTGAACTAATGCGTGATGTGTCAAAGTTGGAAAAACATGAGGCGGGACTGTAAAATAAAATAAGGAGATCTTACAAATGATAAGGCAGCCTAAAGTGAGAGATAGAATGTGACAGGTGTACTGTATGTTGGCCTAGTTTCAGTCTTTGAGTCTGACCTGGGTGTCATCAAGAGCTATGTGACTTTAAAATTCTATATTTAAAACCATACAGTATTTCCTCAGTGGTGGACAGGTGACAAATTGAAGCCATATTTTAGTAAAAAAAAAAAAGAATACTTTTACCTTTAAATAGCTTTGTCTGGTCAAAGAATGACCTCATTTAAACTAATATGGAAAGGCAGCTCAATGAAAAGGTCTCTGAGGCACATCTCTGTAGATGACAGAAAAAGTATTCTCTGCAGGAACCAACCCACCCTCTAAATTTTCTCATTTCCATTTTTTTTTCTATTGCATCCATTCTCTCTTTTTGTTCTCTACTAGCACTCCAAGAAGTGTCCTATTTACCGTGAAATATGAAGGCACACAGTGCCTTAGCGTAGTAGTGCCTATACTCCAAAGGTCTGTGAGCGGTGAGCGTTTGATCTCATTTTTCTGCTGCTGATTAAATGGACATACATGACTTGGCCATCTCCATTGAGGAGAAATCCAATGGTTCACCTCCACTGAGCGGGAGCGTGCTGAGCTCTGCAAATATTTGAAATGTCAATCCATTTGATAATGTCATCAAGACTTAAAGACCAAGGAAAAAAAATCTCACAAAGGAAAGGTGGAAATGACTTTCCAAGCTCTCTGTTCCTGTGACATCCAGATTCCAGTCTTGCCCTCACCCTCCCTCAGGGATTTGAGGTGCCGTTTTCACAGAGTGGCTTAAATGTCTAAACGTATAGCTGTCTTATTGGTTGGGCTTAGTGTGGGAATGGAGGCAGTGTTTTCATGCTATGAAAATGTACAGAGTGGGAAGATTCGAAAAACACTGGCCCTATAGTCAGAATTTTATTACATTTTGTGATGGTGATGCTATTGCCCCGCCTCACAACCTATAACTTCACATCTATAGAGTCCATGCCCACCCACTCTCCTATGTACCCCCAAGCTGAGCATCCCTGGAAATTACTTTTTTTTGAGATTTCGGCCTGCATCTGTCCAATAAGTAAAGGATTTTGGCTGACAACGTGACCTGTTCGATGGAAACAATGTCGAGGTGGAGTGTTAGTTGCCTCTGCCAAGACGTTGAGTGTTTCTCAAAGTCGAGAATGCTTCCTAGGTAGCACACTCACCTTGGAAGCCGTACACTTCAAAAATGAGACTCCATCAGTGCATCCTTGAAAAATCTATGAACAAAGGCCTCTGTCCTCGCTAGAATTAAGAAGGATGCTTGACTTTGGAACAGTACTTGGCGACTGACAATGACGTGGAATGCTCGAAAAAGCAGCCTTCCAAGCATGCTTCCTCGACTTTGAGAAACGCTGATTATTCCATCGAACAGGTCACCTCAAAGGCCATTAGCCCGCTTATCTCCTGTTTGTATTTATCTCCTGTATTTAGAATGTAATTTTATCTCTTTTTTGGAGTTTAGAATATGCTACAATGTCAGTTGCTTCTGTATGCACTTTTATCTACCCTCGAGGGGTTACATACTGTACGTTAGCTCTAAGGCACATGGACAGACGATTTTATAGATTGCTGTAATTTTTCTTCACTCATTGCACCTCCCCCCTGCGCTTTACCTGCAACCAGGACTTTAGTTTCATTAATTTATCTTTACAGTAAACACACAGATTCTTCTGTATTGCGGGCATTGACTGATGTAAAGGGGAGTGGTTACACAGCTGACACTTGCAGATGGAGGTAAAGAGTGCTGAGAGATGCTGCAATAGAATGACACTCCTCCTATTTACAGCTTTCCAACTTCTTATTTCTGTCAACAGGAGCATGTGACACTTGTTTGATCAGAAGCAACACCTGCCATTGTGTACCTGTCCCCTGGATGCCATGAGGGAGACAAGCTGGATTTCCCAGTAGTAAATAAATTCTCTCTCTCAGACCCAAATAGTTTAAACAGTTCTGTTGTTGACTGACACATTTCAATAGCAAACAAATGTCACCATCTGTAAGCCATGTTCACTGAGTGAGCATGTACATCATGTCTGCCACTGCAGGCTGACATCTGCTCTTCAGCCGTTAAAGATGTCTCCCACCACACCCAACTGATACTGATGCCATCCCAGCCAGGTTAAAAGCATGTGGGAGGCATGTCACTACAAGAGCCATGAGAGACGAATAGTGAGCAGAATCATTTCATTTTTTTCCCCCTCTGCCATCCTCCACTCCTCCCTAATGGTTGAATGGTGTTTATCACCAGATGGTGCACACACAAACATTTGGTTGTGAGGCTCCATGAAGGTCGCAGAGACGCTGTAGAGTAGGACACCGAACCAGGGGCCGGGGTTGTTGGGTGGGAGGGGGAAGGGAGGGGGTGAGGGGGGCAAAGCAAGAGCAAGTGGCTGCTGTATGGAGAGAGAGAGAGAAAGAGAGAGAGAAAGAGAGAGAGTGTGTGTAGAAGAGAGAGAAACCTCATCCCTTGGTCCCCTGTTTGATTACATTTATGGAAATAACACTACATGTTTTTAAAGACAGGATAAATGTTAATGTATGCCACCTTGCATTGAAATGAGAAGCAATCCATCACTTAGTGCACATCCTCGGAGTGGAGAAATAGAAAAGAACGGCCTTTTTTTTCTTCTCTCATGTAGGTTCTCATCTGAGCCAGCAAGAGGGCCAACTGTGAATAAATCACCTACTGCCACTTCCATTTGTTCTGTGCACTGGGACGTGCTTGCTGTAATGTACAAATGATCAGGTTTTCCTCTTCATTTTACCAGCATGGAATAAATCTTGGTGATGAGGCCCGGTGAAAAATGTAGCTTTGCAAGGATGTGTTTATGATTGCACACTACTGAAAGCAATGGTGTTTCTTTTTTTCCTGATGAGCAATATTCATCCCCCCTACACACACACACACACACACACACACACACACACACACACACACACACACGCACACACACATACACGCACACACACACACACACACACACACACACACACACACACAATGAGGGAGGGCAATGCATTCCATTCCCTTCTTTATGAAGTCCACTAGCACAGCGTGCAAAGGTTCTCTTTGAAAGTATGGAGATGGCCATTTTTTTCCCCGTATGGAAATGAATTTCTCCATAAATGAGACATGAGGTGGGTGTTGTTGCACACTGGTTTTACTGTCAGAAAGACTTATGATGGTAATACATACATCAAGATTTCCCCAGGACTGAGTGAAATAAATGAAACTCCTATATCACTAAGATACACATTTGACTTTTTTCTCTCTCTCATTTTTCATCCTTTCAGGCAAAATGTTTTCTTGGTATTTTTTTTTTTTCAAATAACATGCAACACAGCACAGACAAGAGCCCCCTTTTCTATTACACAGAGGAAAATGTCATTTTCAAAAACAGAATGTTTTGTTCAGAATGTCGTGACAGCATCTGTCTGCTGTTACAGTTCATGAGAAGACGGCCACTTTTGCTACAGTGCTGTATGCTGGTGGCTTGTGCTCTTTAAACTTCAGCTCAGAGAAAGCACAAAATAGCCAGAGTGATGCTGAGGTTACAGAGAAGAGAGGAGTTGTGGAGAGGTCAGAGTTCTGAACTAAAACAAACAAACACACACACACACACACACACACACACACACACACTCTCACACAAACACATTGTCACTCAGCACAGTCCCACAAATAGGACGTAGGCAGACCCAGCCACAGACATGGAGTATAATTGGATTCAGATCAGGTGTCTGAAGAGGAGGAGGAGGAGGAGGAGGAGAGGAGAATGTGTTCTTCCAGGGGCCGAGTGGTTCCTTTGTGGCTGTAATTTTGCACCGTGCGGCGGCATATCAAGCGGAGGGCATCAGACAGCGTGCAGACGGGCTGACAGCGGAGGGGCCGCTCCTGTTGGGAGACTCGCTGACCTTCTGGCTTTATATCTTGTCACTTCCTCCACATCTCTCTCCCCCTCCGCAGGCCTGCTGGGGAGCGCTGACCGCAGCGCAGCGGCGCAGAGAGACGAGAGACGCTCGCCCAGACATGCCTTTACATACAGGTTTACAAGGTGGGAACAGTCTGTCTGACCCGCTCTGCCATAATTATTATACCACAACACCCAGGGCCAATTACTGTGTGTAAGGGAGCCGTGTACACTACATAGATTTCACTTTGTAGCTGCCTTGTGAACAGCGTGATACTGGACACACTCACTGATGTATACATACTGTAGGTGTGCTATATGCACGCATACACACAGCTACACTCATGTGCATGCTAATCTTCTGTGCCCACTGCCCACCCATATTTCTGAGGATTACATGAAAGACAGAGTGACACAACAAGGAGATATACTGTATCTGGACTCAGTGGATAAACACAGGGATCAATCTAATATCATATATTGTCGTTTTCTCTCTACAGCACTGAAGTACTTTTACTATGACTGTAAGTGCACTGACAAATAGGTAGACCCGGGGTTGGAGATGTAGTTGAAGCTGTAAGGATATCATGCACAAAAAAAAACGCACATCCATCTAAAACGAGTGCAGGACCAAAGTTAGGACTCAATCACAGTGAAAAGAAAGCCAGATTTGTGGCACGTCAGATGAAAGGCAGTGGCCTGAAACAATCTGTGAGCAAAACTGGTATTGCAAACTTTCTTTTCTCTTCTATTGAAGCTGTAAGGAGGACACTACACAAAAGTGCACCTGATTAGCAGTGTGCAGTTAAATGAAGTGTTAGCATTAGCAGCGGTGGGTCACACAGTTAGAAACAGTTGACTGATCTCCAGCTGAAGCCCATGCAAGTCTCTTAGCAATGACTTCACCCACAGCCAGATGTGTCCTCACCTCCTGGGCCCCATGTTATTACAGATAAGTCTAGCAGTAGGCTACAGCTTCAGCCACAGTATGCTAACCTGTCCCCTGCCTCTTAACAATCGATCTCTCTCATCTCCATGTTGGCACACAGGGAAAATAACACCGAATTAAGAACACACAGCTTAAGTCAGAACCTTGTCTTGTGCATGGAAGAGAAACACTACTCTTCTTTTTGCTCAGATTTGGGCAGCGGCAGAGATGTAAATTGTCTGCAGACACAGATGAATCCTTTCTCGCTCAGGTTACCTTGGATCACTTCGGAGCTGCTGGATTCCCTCATCTCTCTCTCAGCGTGAGGCTGTCTGCTGTCTGCAGCTGCTCATTTGTCCTCCCTCGCTCCTCAAAGGACTGGAGCCCGAGACAAAGACAAACACTACAGTAGCAGTCTTAAATCATTAAAGGGCCCGATCCTCAAAGAGCCTCAGAGTGATCCTCTAAATTTACTATTCTCTCTAGTTCTTTGGCTGCAACATCGCAGGAGAGAAACTAATGTAGTTATTGTATCTGTGCAACAGAATTGCTAAGCTGGCTTATACAGCATTTTTTTGCTCACTGAAAGTAATTTTCCCAGATGTTGATGACTGTTGAATAGTGAGCGCTGATGATGTTCTACTGTATACACAGCTGCATTGATGCTCAGCAGGCAGTGAGCCAGATTAGATTTATACCTGTCCACACTCCCCTGTAATCAAGCTGACATATTGTAGCACTTTAGCCAAATTGTGAAGTGCGGATGACAAACTTGTATTACTGATGCTAGTTGTGAACCTTGTACATCTCCCAGGTGTAATCACGACTGCTGACAGCTTTCCATGGTCACATTTATTCAGTCTCTTTATTTTGCCTTCCTGTCGGAATTCTGACACTCCGGCATTACCTGGGGAGATCAACTGCACTGACATCAGGGCCACGGCGGTGCCAGAGGAGATATCTATCCTGCCCTCACGCAATCTCCCTCCTGCCCTCCCCTGGTCCTGCCAACCAGCTGCCAGAGCTGGTGACGGACGCACACGGAAAAATAAAACACACATCTAAATCTCGCACTCGGAGTGAGGAGTCTGTACGCTTTCAACCGGGCTAAATGAATAGGCTTTCTTAGCATTGCTTGAAGCAGTCTGTGAATCTCAGATAAGATAGTACTGTATTCATCCTGTAGGAAATTCAAGAAAGTCAAGAATCTTCAAGAATATTATGTGCCTGATGTTATATTTTGAAATAGTGGCATGGAAGTATTTATGTGTAGATGTTGTTTCTCTCTTGTAAGGCACTGTTTTTGAGCTTGTGTATCTGCCTGTGTGTGTGTGTGTGTGTGTGTGTGTGTGTGTGTGTGTGTGTGTGTGTGTGTGTGTGTGTGTGTGTGTGTGTGTGTGTGTGTGTGTGTGTGTGTTTTAGGATAAGTACATAGATGCACCACATGCTGTCTTTGAAAGAAGAGTGACTAGTGTCTCTATGGACTGCTACAGAGAATCAATCTGACAGCAAGGTCCAGGGGGCTCCCTGTCAGGAAGCCAAACAGTTCAGTCTAAGGTGGAGAAAAATTCCATCAAAATCTTGGGGCGCTTTGGAAATGTTGGTTGTCAAGCCTGTTCCATTTTTGAAGAAAGTGCAACAAATAACATTGGCCTAGTCATGTGGAAAAGAACAAAGAGCTAGTAACCATTAGTATACACGGAATGTGCACACAACATAGTATGATACGTACATGTATGTTTGGGTATTTAATATACAGACAGGGAGAGAGCGTGTTATCATTTTCATTTCCTAATGAGATTTGTCATTGGCATATCTACCCCAAGACCATGATACAGCATAAACATTATCTTAGTAATCTGGTATCTCTGGCATCAAATGAATCAGTGAATCTGTGTCAGAGGGCTTTGAGATATGGGATCTGATGAGGGAGGAGACAGTGGGATGGTTATCAGTGCTTTCTTCTTACAGTAATGAAGCTCACAGGGCAAGGTGCAATCAATAGCTCTAGTCTGGCACAACACACCTACCATCTTTGAACTTAGACATGATCCAAATAAATGACACTGGATAACACAGAGAGAGAGAGGGAGAGAGAGAGAGAGAGAGAGAGAGAGAGAGAGAGAGAGAGAGAGAATGACATTTAACACTGAGAATAGGAGCAAAAAAGACAGAAATAAAAAAAAAATGTGGAAAAGCCCTCTGGCTGCAGAAATACATGTTTTATAGGAGCATTCTATATTAATGGGCTCTGAGGGCAGAATCCTGACTCTAGAAACAGAGCTTGGGACACGGCCCTATAATGGAGATCTGCATATGGAGCCTGCAGGTCAATTTGCTGGGTGCCTTTGGCTCCCCTCTGACACCTGCTCACTGCTCTGAGTCTGGCCAGTCCCTGAAACCCATCACACACACACACACACACACACACACACACACACACACACACACACACACACACACACACACACACACACACACACACACACTTCAGTCCTGGCCAACACCAGCTGAATACTAACGCATTAGACCCTGAGCTACTTCTCCAAGTGATACAAGTGAATAGACTTTACAGAGACAGGCAGGCAATTCTATTCTGCTATTCTGTCTTTGATCTGAGCCTTTCAGCTAGATGTGTCCATGAACCCAGTCTCTGAGTTTACTATTTGCTTTTGTCCTTCTGTTCCCCCTGCATTCCATCATTTCCATCATGTCATGTTTGGATTAGACTTTGGAACTCTTCCACTGAAACAATCTAGCTCCCCATATGGGTCTTAACCTTGTTCCATTACACATGTATCAGTAGGTGGGGCGCTGACACCATAACCTCTGGCAGACATACAGTAGGAACCAAAGTTTGGATGACAGACAAATCTCAGAAGGCAGCACACAATAGATTTTCAATTACACTATAGTTTACTGTACTATACTGTACAATACTTGACTACTTGACTGAGATTTCTTAATGACAAATACCGTTTAAAATTCTAGTTATAAGAGAGGGGGACACATTTTATGAGGGATACATTTGTTGAATCTTGGAAGGATTTCCATGCATACATTTTAGGGACCTCACTCTGTGTATAAAAGACTGTAGGCTGCCTACCACAAGTAATTAAGTGATGTTCAACTATTTACAGCATGTTGGCTTAATATCAGTGACAAAATATGTATGCAAGTACTATCATTATTCTCATCATAATTACTATCATCAGGCCTTTGCTAAAACACACTACAAGCAGTGAAATGGAAAGCATCAAATGTAGCCTATGTGACATTTTTTTCCATTTCAACTGAATCTCTCATGTGGTTACAAGATCCCCTTAAAAATCCCTGAGCAATGAAGGGCAGTGTAACACAGTGTACTAACACAACCATCTGTTTATAATTAACATTTTAGCATGATTGATCAAGACTGCAAATTGTAGCGCAGCTCATAATAAGCGCATAATGTTGGAGCAAACACGAACACTCTGGACAGACTTCAAAGCCAATCAGTATGAAAGAATGGATTTCCTATCATAATATTTTATGGTTGATAATATCAGCAGCATTTATAAGCACTTTGGTTGATTACCGTCCAGATTCTTGAGTGAGTCATACTATTTGGGGCTAAGCTTCAGGCTCATCAGCATGTTTCCGTGAAGAGGTGCTTGTCAAGATTTACAGGCCATTTTCCTTCTCCCATTTCCTTTAGTAGGTAATATGTGTCACCTCTAATAACATTGAGGAGTTGAAGTGTTGAGGTGAAATGTTAAGTGATGTTTCGGTGATATGCAAAGCCAGAGAATGAGCTCAGCCTTAAGTGCATACTTGTCCAATCCCCCTCCCGCCTGGAGTCCATGGAGGCAAACTTTGGAGCACTGTGGGCACCTCTGGAGACAGGGACAGGAGACTGGACATGCATCATTCTACTTACAACTGGACATAGGCACAGAATCACCTGTCACATTAGCACACAATCAACCTTCAGCCATTGGTCGAAATGCTGGCAGTGTTCAATGTTGGGATTAACATTGAATCAACATTAAAATACTAATGAAGAAAGGTCAACAAAAACTCAAAATCAATGGCGAAATTCCAGACCCTTGTAGGAGGCAAAGCGTAAACCAAGGGGATGGCCATGGCCAGGCTGGTACATTACTGAATATCATATCAAAAATATTTAACCTCACTCACGACAGATGATGCTTTCTGAGGATCCCTCTGAGACCGATACCGTTGGGAGGGACCTCAGGACCAACATGAACAAAATCAGACGCATTTTGTTTGGTCCGGCATTGGGGCGTGTTTCCATCCTGAGAATCTACCGTTCATTGTGAGTGGTTGAAGAGCTGTCCAATCGTTTCAATCAAGAAGAATTCTTGCCTTCTGAGCAACTCTCCAGGTTACAGAATCTGCAGATCTGAATAAGGACCACGGCGTATGAGGTCGAATATTCACCTAGTTAAGAGGGATCTGAGAATCATAATTGCCATCCAATTAAGTCCGCTATTTCGCTCTGATTACCAGCAAACTATACCTTCCTTCATTTCATGGTCCTGCGTAACTCTCAACCAGTGTCATTGTGAGTGGTTGAAGTAGCATGTCAATAAAGATGACAAGTCGTTCATCCAATCATATGCAAGAATTTTTGCCTTCTGAAGCAACTCTCCAATGGATGGTTACCAGATGGATGTGTGCAGATGCTTGCACCATCAGGCACCACTGGACGTGAGTGAGGTTAGAATATTAACACCTTGAGTTAAAGATGTTCGGATGTGAGAATTTGGTAACACTTTGAGGTAAGGGTACATGAATTATCATGAATTCATGCATGATTTCATTCATGATTCATGCATTACTTCATCTCTGAATATTTAATGACTCATCAGGTATTAGCATGAATTCATTGTTTATCATTAATGACCTCCTGCTGAAATAGCAGATGATCTTAAGCATTAATTACTCTGAGTACATCATCATGAGTCATGAGTAATTACACATGAGTCATGATTAATTCATGTTCAGAAGAATTTGATATAATTTGATATCAACTAAAAGTACTTATTTAACCTACTTTGGCCTAGTTTCTCATATCTATCCCATACGTCAACTAAATTTTACCAATTTAACCATGTCAACACTTTAGTTGAGGGGGCACAAATATGATGAATTCATCATGATCATGCTAATCAATCATGACTCATGCTAATTAACCATGACTCATGATGATGTACCCAGAGTAACTAATACTTAAGATCATGTGCTATTTCAGCAGGAGGTCATTAATGACAAACAATGAATTCATGTTAATCTCTGATAACTCATTAGACTTTCAGAGATGAAGTAATGCATGAATCATGAATTTATCATGAATGATTTCATGCATGAATTCATGATAATTCATGTACCCTTACCGCAAAGTGTTACCGAGAATTTTCCTTAATTTCCATTCCATTCATTTAATGTTCTCTCCCCATTTCACAAAAATAACTGATTACCATGCAAACTACGCCTATACACTTGCATTTCATGAAAAAGTGCCTTGTGTCAAGAGATTATCTTGTCAGTTTCTTTCTGTGATAAAGAATTAGCATTTGGAAATGAACTATGCCACCACCTCTACTTCCACTGAGTGCCTAAATGAAACCCATGAGTCTGTGGAGCCTGGCCTACTGACTCTCCAAAGTACTAAAGAGAATATCAATGATGTACTTTCCTTCCTCTATAGACTTGTCATTTATTTTTTTGTGATGTTGCACGTAAAGACTAAACATTTGTCTTCTGTCAAACAAAACTATATTTCATAATTGATATGTGCTGTCATATATTCATAACCCACTGCAGTTGTTGTTTGTATGAATAAAAAACATTTTCAGAATGGACTGGAGAGACATGTCATAATTGACCACAGCCATCAAATCTAGAATGAAAAAAAGCTGAGGGAGTGCTGAGGTGCTAAGTTGCTTTGCTCCGGCACAAAGATCAAACTTCTGCCTTGACCTTTCTGCTGGAGCTCATTAAAATCTTACCTTCTACTCAAGATTATCTCAACAATATTGGAAGTATTCTTCACTTGTAATTGTTGTACAAGTGCATGTACAGGCGCTACCATCTCCAAACCAATGTGTCTCTATTAATAATTTTACCTTCAACTGGTTTCATTAAATCGCTATATCCAAACTTTCCATGCTATCAGACAGATTTGAGTACTGCATATGGATGAATTGAATCAGCTTTTCAATTCAGCTGGTTCATCTGCTCTTAAATGAGTCTGGAATCAATTAGCTCATATCCTTGTTTCATGAGGCTGGGTGTGTTAAGTGCAGTAGGAACGTGGCCAGGTAGGAGGTTTGGCGGGGGGTGGCACACCAACAAGGAGCACTTAAGAGCAACAGGGCGAGGGAAAACTGCCTTACCTAAGGAAGAAACATTGGGCAGATCCACGGCTTAGGGGGCTAACCCAACTGCCAGGGGTCATGGTGAGAGAGAGGGAATGACAGGAGAGAATGTTTGTGAGGTGTTGTATATGGGGTAAGGTGTGTGGGTGGTGGGTGTGTGTGTGGTGTGTGGTGTGTGTGTGTGTGTGTGTGTGTGTGTGTGTGTGTGTGTGTGTGTGTGTTGGGGAGAGGTGAGCATATCATGGCAGGGAGATGGCATGGAAGTATGTTACACTGATATAATGTATGCCGAATTGACTAACTGGCAGCTAAATAGTTACCTCACTCACGTCAGATGTAGCACTAACGCGCGAGCCAGAAATCCTTGAATCTAACTGCACAAACAGCTTGTCCATCAATTTAATTGACGTACACTTCAGCCAATCACATCGAAACCAACCGATGACGCTGGTTACGTTTGTTGGATTGGTTGGATTCAAAACAGTTGCTTCTTCGCTACGTCACACCCTCTACAGCAGCCAGCAGCCCTGATTGGTTCGGTTAGAAAATATTGGGCTTGAAATCGCTCTGAAGGGCTTCAACATCAGATCGATGCACGGAAGTGCCTTACGAAAGTTACGTAGCGCATCATCTGACGTGAGTGAGGTAAGCTAAATAGGGGCATTTATGAAAACAAAACTTTCATGCCCTCAAATAGTTTTTGCTATACCATTCCCTATTGGTCTACATTGTAAGTTCTTCACACTTTGTAATGTGAAACAACAGGCCAATAGAATGATTCACTCCTTTTAAATGAACAAACTCCCTGTAGTTGTGCATGGTGGCTTACACTGTACCTATCCTTACTTTACGGGTAATGTTACTGGTGCAACATTCTAGAACACTCCCTATTTCCCCTATTTTGAAGACTCTCCCATGGACCCCTTTAACTGTACTTTCATATGAGAGCATCTGGCTAAAATTCAATCATTTTTATGGGCTATGATATTCTACAGGTCTGGGGGAAAAAAAGAAAGAATGTACACACAATCTCTCCAGGCCAAGGTTTCAGTGTTTGACACTTTAACAATGCTTCTGTTTTATACTCATTTTCAGTGTTCGTCCAGAAATGAAAAAAGGTGGCGTGTGTGTGTGTGGGTGGTGGGTGGAGGTGTGTGTTATGTGAGGCATGTGTGTAGGGGGAGAGCGATGGACTTCACAAGGCTCCTGCAGCCATTTTTCACAGGGCTGGCATAAGACCCACCACATTGTGGAGTGGCTACTTGGTATACAAGGCCACAGTAGAAAGGAATGGATCTTGATTGTCACGCTCTGTCTCCCCTCGAGCAATTTCCTCTGTCGTATTTCTCTCTAATATTGTTAAGAGTCAATAACTCATGAGGGACATGTGACAGGGACCACTAGTGTGGAACGTGATGTACCAGACATGACAGCACGCAATGCAGAAACAACTGAAGCCTGTAATTAATTTCTATCTTTAAATTCCCATCAATAACATTTAGACAGATTAAAGCGACAATGCTGACCAAACTATGACTATGGTGACTGTCATCTTGAGCAGAAAGAGTTACATAACACAAAAGAAGTGCATTCATGCCTGAAGGTGGCATCTAATAAGTTATGGCTGTAATTATGCTTTTAATGACCATGTTTAATCATATTAGTGATCATAATTTTAACCCAATGCTTGGCATGATCATTTTTAGTCAATCTTTACCACCAACAGGATTGCCAAAATGTTAATACACCAAACTTCAGCATGCTGGTTTTAAACGAATATTAAACAGGTGGGGATATGATTCATAAATTTGTTTAAAATGACAGTTTTTCAAAACAGCTTCAAACACCTAATCACTACAGAAAGCTTGAATGTTGACTGTTGTAAGCTGAATATTTTAATTGGTCAAGACAGTTGAACAAAGGCGAAGATGTACATTTACTTTTCCTGAGTGTTGGAACAATATTTCAGTGACATTCCTGACGTGATGTTAAATTACACTTCCCCAACATATGGACCATAGACGGCTTCCCTAAGAGAGGAAAACCAAACTGACACTCTGCTGGTGCAGTTCATAAATGGCCTTTGCAGATCAAGCTTTTAGACGTGATATCTCATTTATCCAAATGGTTTGCTTTTTGCACTGGACTGGGCTGCATTATTAGACAGAATAGGCTGTGTATTATAATAGCTCATGACACTGGGCTAGATTACTTCCATTGCACATTCAAAAGCAGACAGTTAAATATAGATTTTCACATCCATGCCTCCAGACCATTTAGCATAACAGGCCCTAGTGTAATGACAAGCCCTATCAATTCCCTCAGAACTCTAATGATTGGCATCAGTCTGTGTTATGCTGTCCAAAAGCAAAACTCACCATTTCAAGCATGCTGTCAAATGAACATGTGACACATTATATTTCACTTCAAATATTGATTTATCACACAGTACTGCACATTATCATTATGAAACACAACTCTGCACATTTGCAATTGCCTGTGTGTCCAGAGAGGCTTGGGATAATTCGCATGCTTCATTGGGGGAAAAAAAAGCAAATGACTGGTAGCAAAGAGAAGCTCACAATAGTCTTCTCCCATGCTGTGTTGCCCATTGAATATGGTGATGAAACAGCGCTCCCTTACATCATTAGTAATACTATTTGTATTGGAGGCACAGTATTTGCACTGACCTTTATGTGTAATCTCCTGCCACCCTTAGGCTATGTGGAGGAACGTGACGCTCATGTCTGGGAATGTATAATGAGCTGTATCAAAAGTACTGTATGTTATAGGCAAGCTACTGGAACAGTAGCATCAGCTGAAATAAATAATAAAATACATTAAAACAGTTGTCACCGCCATCTCAACGGTATGTCTTTGTATTCTCCAATGCTGAGGGGGAGGTGGAATATAAAGCACTGAGAAGCACTAGAGAGAGAACTATTAGTGAAGCCCATATTGTGTGCAGTGTGGGTGGGTTTTGCTAGGGACTACTGTATGGAGGCATTCATATCTCCCCCCTCCAGTGATGGGTGATCCATTTGCGCCCTGGAACATGGGTTTCATGTGTGATTATGCTGCCAGCCACTTCAGCCCATCCCTGCGATGACTGAGGGCCGAAGTGCTCACCCGTGTGTGAGGGGAGGCCAGTACAGTGCAGTGCAGTAGAGTGCAGTGCAGTCAGCCTCTCTGGTTCTGGTATCACCAGTGCCCTCGGCTCCAGGGGTATTGATCTGATCCCCCAAACCCCCCCACTGGTCTGGGTGTGATCATCCATCAGTCTCCTAGCCTGATCCCGCAGATGAGAAATACAGACGGCGTGTCCAGTCTTTGTGTCTGTAATCAGTCAGAGGAGGTCTTTCCCCGTCTTCCCCCGCGCCTGTCCACCACCGAGCCCCTCGGCCCAAGGACACTGGCTCCTCAGACCCCCCGTGGTCCTTCCCTCGGTGGGTGTTTGAGGGATGACGGCTGGCGACCCCCAAATCAGTCTCCATCAGCCTCCATCCGTCTTCATCGTGTAGCGTCGTGCGAGGGCGTCACTCCCCTTCCCTGGGAGCTACAGGCCGCGTCCACGATCCACCGCCATCACAGCCTCTCATCTCATTCGTCTTGATTCCATTTCCCAGCAGCCACCACAGACGCAGAGTGTCCGGCTGTGACCAAGGACGGTGCCACCTCCCCTCCCGTCCCCTCACCACACCCCCCCTCCCTCCGTGGCGTGGCGTGGCCCACCGTCCGCATTCCTGAGAGATGATGCCACTCCAGCCGGCTGTCTGTCCATCCGTCATCATCAGCCGCCCCTCTCCTGGTTGCATGTGGACTAGTCTGTGTGGAGAGCCCTCTGCCATTCCTCTTGATCCCATTAGAGGCCAGCCTGACATCAGCTGGATAAATGGACACCTCCTCCGGAAAAAAAAGAAAAGAAAAAAAAAGAGGAGCATGAAAGATGGAGAGAAAAAAATCAAGTCTGTACAAAAATTCTCCAGATGGCAAAAAGATCAGCTGGCAAAAATTACAAAGGTGGAAATTCCTTGGAAATTCTGAATTATTTTTCTCATGTCTGCAGAATCACCTGTTGTATTATTCCCAGAGCCAATCAGCAGTCTGGAATTTTCTCTTCAAGCAGAGATTAGTGGCCCTGAAGGCCACTGCACCCTCAGTCACCTTTTAATTTGTAACTGATTTAACGGCTGGTTGGACCTCATGTCCAAATAATGGCTTTAATTAAGCAATTAGGAGGGCTCTGTCGTCCCTTGTGTTAGGAAGCTCCTTCTTTATTTGCCTATCCTAAGCCTAGGATCCATAATTTCCTTTGATAGCATGTGTGCATGATATGGAAATTTCCATGAGGCAATAAATAGACTAAAGGTTTTGACTGCCAGGCAGACAGTGTCCAAGCTGTGGGATATATTGGCTGTAGGGATGAACTGGTCTGCGCATGCTGCAGGGTGGTGCTCAGTGCTGTAGTACCGCTGAGAAACAGTAGGAGGGGAAAGAGAGCAAAACACAGGGATGAGAGCAATAATATGAACCACATGGTGAGATACTGATTATTTAAAAGATACTCTTTAAATCCCACCTCTGAGGTTTTGAATCATTTAGAATTTCCATTAAAAGATTGAGCCATGATATGATATCCACTCATTTAAATTATTTTATGAATTTCTCCGTCCTGAAACATTTAGCATTATAGATTTCTGCCATTTTATTTGGACAGTTTAAAAGAAATCCCAGTGATTCCATGAAGTCAAGGCTGTTTGAAGAGTGAAGATTGTGCATACGAAATGTATTTTCTAACCCTGACAAACCTTAACCATAAATTAATTAATGGCTCAAACTAGTCCCTAACCTTCACTGACAGGGTCCTTACAAAAAAACAGGCAAACAAGGCAATAGCCTGGGGCCCCAAGGTGAAGGGTCCCCCAAGATTGGCTGATTATGCACCTTGCTTAAAGTGATTCCACACAGATTAAAGCCAAGACCAGTGGAACATATTTTTCTTGCAATTAAATGTTAACATCATGGAAGTCCAACTTTTTGGTGATTTTCGAGGTTGTTGATTGACACAGAACATTTTAGATTTTAGTTTTACAATAAAGTGTGTCTTTAGGCTAGGGTTAAACTACTGTAATCTCAGCACAAATAAATAAATAATATTAATCAAAGATGCTGAAAGATTAATACAATGTGATTCATTTGTTTCCTATGTTTTGTTTGTTATTTTGGCCTGGGGCCCCCTAAGTACCTCGAAATGGCCTTGATCACTGAGAAGTGTTATCATATGAATTCAGAAACATGAGCAAAGACAAATGTTTACCAAACATTTGTTTTCAAATACACCTCAAGGCTGTTCCCACTCAGTATTTTTTATACAGTCTATTTGACAACAAATAGCCTGAATAAAATCTTGATTTCCCCAACACACTATAAACATTTTTGCCATCAAATCAGACAAATTGAGTAAGGAAGAATCCCTCACAGGACTAAACAAGGCCATATGAGGGTCATATCCTCCAAACAAAGAGCCTTGCCAGAGGTTCCTCTTTTCCTATTAGTGCCAGAGATGGAGAAGGTAATTTCACCCTTGTTTATCCCCTATACTCCCACTCGCCACCTCACATCACCAAATTGATTTCACTCTTCATATGGCCGAAACTCTCCCGTTTCCTGCTCTCCATGTTGAAATTAATCATGGTAATGTTCCTTGTAACGGAAAAGAAAATTAATTTTCACTACCACACCAATCACCCTAATAACAGGGTACAAGTGAGGGGAAAATGGGAAATCATTACTCAGTGAGTGTTATCTTTATCAAACCTCTGCTGCGTCCAAACCAGATAGGAAATGAAAGGCCAGAGAAAGAGAGAGAGAGAGGTGTGTGTGTGTGTGTGTGTGTGTGTGTGTGTGTGTGTGTGTGTGTGTGTGTGTGTGTGTGTGTGTGTGCAATGCCTTGACGGGCATCAGATTTTTTGTACCATTCTGGGGGGGGGGGGAGATTCAAAGGCAACTGACTATTAATCGATCCCTAATGTTATGAGAAAAAGAGAGTTAAAAAAAAAATCTGTATTACCATTTCATCTCTTGAGGGGGAAAAGAGGCCTTTCCATTCATGCATGTTATTAAAATCATTGAACTGAACTCCACAAGAAAGTCTGGGATCCAGGGTGCAGATTATGCTAAGGAAATGACAATTTGGCTGTCCCGGGATATTGAATTAATAAACAATTTTTTAGGGATTTAATGCCGTCATAAATCATATTGACGTGTATACTGTAAGTCACAAGCCATATGCTGATAACATGAAATCACATTTAGTGACTAACATATGGATGAAATCTTCTCCCAAACTATGTGCTACTTACAATGATATAAAAGCACTGTTGAAGCAGCTGACATGGTAATGTGTCAGGGAGTGTTGCAATGTATCACACTGCATAATATATCCCAGGGTTGTGAATGCTGTGATGTAGAACTCTGTAGTGTTTACTGCCACTGTTTCACGGGCATCATTTTAGCATTTAATCTTGAAGTCTGTCAAAGAAGAAATGAAATAGAGTGGAAGAATAGATTTCTTAATAAAGACAGCATTTACAGTATCACCTCCAATTTGCAACTTCCAAGGGGCGTGAGACACACTGATTACCAAATGTCAATACACACCACACTGATTACTTGATTCATTTCTGCATCAGGAGTGGAACCCAAAGGACAACTCTATTTCTAGCTGACATACACATACATGTAGTAGACATGCATGCATAGTCATTGATACATTCATGCATACATGCATACATACATACTGTACATATACTGTGAGTTATTACATATTCATGATAAATTAATGACTTTCTGGGAATGATCACAAATGATTTGCTACCCTCCAATTAGTTATATTTGTTGTCATTCTCTTCAGTTTACAAGTCAGATGAAGCTGGACACATCTTTTTAAAACACAGATATCCACTGAATTCGCCACTGGAGTTGTTGTTTTTTCCCAATGTAATGGAAGTGAATAAGTATGACCTTCCCTTGGTTCAAACGCTGCCCAGGCTGAGACACATGAGACTGGCTCCTTGCCAGCACTATTAAATAACACAAGCACACAGTAGTGCACGGCCATGCTACTCCAGACTTCTTGGAGCTCTTCGCCTGTTTTGTGGAAAGGGCTGCTATATACCTGTAGGTGTAAGCTGCTGCAAAACCTGATTGTGGGTTTCGGAAAGGTACTCCTTTCAACTACTGTAGAAGGCAGTGAGAAAAGTAGACCTACTTTCCTGTGCTGTGATTGGTGCTATAATGTTCTATCATTGCAAAAAAAAAAAAAAAAAAAAATACAAGATATTGTGGTTATACTGTATTATGGTATTTATTGGACCAACTTAACCTTGGTCCCTTTTTTTTCTTGGTGTACGCAATGCAATCTCTCTCTCTCTCTCTCTCTCTCTCTCTCTCTCTCTCTCTCTCTCTCTCTCTCTCTCTCTCTCTCTGTTTCAAACCCCCATGGCTTTTCCTGGTGCATGCCATGTGCATGAGGGAGACTGATCCTTCCCATCTGAAGATTGCTAATTACTCTATTCCATGAGATCTCCTTGCCATGATTTCAATGCTCTTTTGAGTTGGAGGGTCAGCCAGTGGAGCACCACTCAGTGTTCTCAATCGCATTAGGATCCTCCTCTCCTCTGCTGATGATTAGAGCTAGCCCTTGTGCCCAAGCTCCCTGGCCATCCTGCTGTAGGACCAAAGCCTGTGAAAGTGGATTAATCCTATAAGAGTGGTCAAATCACTGGTCCAATAAAACAAGTAATTTTGTTAGTTTCTGCATGGAGCTATGTTCAAAGCAGCCTTGAAGGACAAAGTGAATGTTAAACAAGATTAAAATGTGGAGACAGCAAGAGCTAACATGGTGTTTTCAGTCTTGCTAACACATGCACATCTTACAGGTTCATATGCCTCCAACATTGTCTAGTTGAGGAATATCCTGAACACCATGGGAGATCTTGGTTCCTCCTCAACCGTATTTCCATCCAAAGGTTTTGATTCTAGATGAATATTTGTTTGTGTAGCATGTCAATGAGTTGTTAATGGCCTCTGATCATGCATATTATCAATTACCTGAGAAATTATCTAGTAGCCCAAACTGTTTTTGCATGAAATGTTTTTGAAAGCTAGCAACTAACAGCGAAAAAAGTCTGACGGAATAAGAAAAATAGAAGAGGAAGGGACTAGCCTGTTCCATCTGGAGGATGGCACAAATGATCAAGCACTATACAAACAAACTTTGAACAGATGGGACAAATTTATTTTCATGTTGGGAAGATAAATTACTTCTCCTTATAAATGATAGGCTCACTTAAAAGTTGGTCAACAACGCTTAGGTTTTGAACCAGAGTATTCTAACTTTTCTGCCTTTCATTCTTCAGTATTAAAGCAACACAGCAGTTATATGGCCCTCTGCATAAGAATGAGTGAGCCAAGTTGTCTTACGCTTGATAGACTCAATCTGTTCTAGGACAACTGAATAATTTAAAGTTCTAACTCAGAACCATCTGGCAGTCAGAAAGCCAGTTGGAAATATCCAGTTCTCTGCAAATCATTTTAGGGAGGGAAGCTCCTAGTCCACCATAAAAACATTTCCAAAATTAGACTAGCCTAGATGGTAGGTATGCTGGAATTTTTGACTGACCGGTGGTTTTGACAGAACCACATATAGGCACACTTGATGTTGTTCTGTCTTTAGAGGTCATAGTGTTATTGTAGGTCATAGGTCTACACTGTTTTTCCATAATCACGCCGATGCACCTGTACAATCAACTCCAACTGGTCTGATCTTTATTGAAGACTGCCTTTCATTAAACAAGTTTGCCAGGAAAAAAAAAACATTACATTATTCGTTCACTGACTTCCATACTATGGCTACCCTTGTTAGGACTGCCGACAGTGTGTGAAGTGGCCAGCGGCTCATCTTGCGCGCAACCACCCAACTCCTTCAAGTAACACGCCCAATTCTCAACATCAGTCGTCTGTCACAAGTCGACTGCTACTGGCTAAGGGCAACGGTGGGCAGAACCACTGCCTCTGCAGCTCAAAAGCATCCTCTCGCTATCAGGGTGAAGGGAAGAAAGCAATGTGACAAATGCACCAGCAAACGATATCCAGGACGGGACAGCCGAGAGCTTCGCCTACTCCAACTGACTCTAAAACGTTGCATGTCGTTTATGTCATTTGAATGGAGGCACATTTGGTGTACCTGCCTCTAGCGCCGTGAATAACTGAAAAAAAAGAGTTTGGTGGGGATTTCAAAATATCTCGAGAAAATCCGCTACGGAAGACTGTGATATAAATCTCATTGCTGGTTGCCATATAGTTACTTGAAACAGAAAAGCTCCTCCTGGGAAGAGTGTTATGTGGAAACGCGCGCTGACCTCAACCGTATGCCAGTACATCTCGAGCTTTTCGCCGGTGAAAGGGTATCTGTGACTCGCAAAGGATGTTAAGCAGGTAAGCCACATACTTGAGTTTGGGGTTCTGTAGTAAATAATGTTAGATAACCATCTGTAGGCTACCAGTCTTCTACTTTTCCAAAGGTAGTAGGTACTATTTTCTTGTTTTAAGAGACAAGCAAACTATATTTCGTCTGTTAAAAACTAATGATGCCGTTGCTCGTGTGTAGGCTACAGCTTGTGCTTGTGCGCTATTTAGGTTTAAGATTTGTTATTGTTTTGACCTTCGTTTAAAAAGACATATAGCTGACAACGCAAAACCGATAATGCCACGTTGAATAGTATAAGGATTGCGAATCATGTCATGAACCTACACTTGGCATACAAAGAAAGGTACATACTTTCCCAGGAAAGCTCGGGTAACGTTACCATGGCAAATGACATACCCCTTGCCCATAGCAACTCTCAGTCATATTTCATTCAAATCACTCCTGGCATGGTTTTGGAGGAAAACATTGTAGAATGGGTGCTCCTAAATTTCCGCTTTTACGCACAGTAAAAGTAGTCCTGCAACTGAAATATTCACTCTGTCTGGGTTGCTAGGGATCATACTGTCTTGATGTGCACCCTCTGCAGTGAAGTGAGGGATTGTTTTCTTCTCGTGATGTACCAGCCATCCACATGAAAGCTCTGCACAACCAAAGTTGTAGCTTGTAATAGACAAGGAAGTTTAGCATAACTGTGCACAGCAGTCCTTTTTATTATAACCTTATGGAATGCGCGATAATAATTCAGAATGTATGTTGTGTGTGTGGAAGTAAGAGAGCAATCAACTCTCTCTCTCTCTCTCTCTCTCTCTCTCTCTCTCTCTGTGTGCATAAGTCAGTTGTTTGGCTTCCCTCCCTCTTTCTCTCTATACTCTCCTCATGATCATTTGCTTTCATTACTGTCTGCAGATGCTATTTGGAGTGTAGATCCAGCTGTCATCATTACTCTGCATTTACTATCTAATAGGGCTTTTGTAATTAGTGAGTCCCTAACCCCATTTATAACAGTCACTGGAAATTGAATAAATGAAGCACGCAGATCAATGCAGAATTAATGATCAGAGCGGGATTTAGTCAGATTAGCATGCATCTACGCATTGCACTATGCTGTTGGACACTTAACACCACAGAACAGACTTCTGGGAGACCCCGGTATTTTTCACTCAACTGACCAGTTTGGTATGCTAAACAGCTTGCGGTGTGTGTGTGTGTGTGTGTGTGTGTGTGTGTGTGTGTGTGTGTGCTATCTCAGCAGAGAGTTCCATCTCCAGCTGCCAGCGGCGGGGCAGAAAACACTAAATAAGTAAGGACTCGTAAAGAGAGTCTCGCCATCACCCGCCCCCTCACTCACCACCCAGCCTGGCAGGCAGAGGAGCACACTGCTGTGCTGGAGAGAGCCAAATATTAAGCACACGGCGGTGGCAAACACTGAGCATTAGTCAGGTCGGCCCGATTTCTCTAGTCATCCTAATGGGTGCAGTGTGTGGCTGGAGTGGTTTGGGGGAGAAACTGCTGGTCTGGAATCAGCACAGGTACCTCCCTGACCTTTGGGGAGGAGAAATAAAAAAGCACAGAATGCCTGTGCAGTGGCTTATGTGATGATTGGATGGCTAAAGAACTGCCAAGGACTGTAAAACTCTCACAGAGAGAAAGAAAGAAAGAGAGAGAGAGAGAGAGAGAGAGAGAGAGAGAGAGAGAGAGAGAGACTGATCAGTTTAACAATGTGCTGAAGTCGCTATGGGAACAGGTCAAATCTTAGTGTAGTGTGTTACATAAAAACCAAATGTCTTGTTAAATTAATCACCAAAAAAATTATATTAGTATCCAGTTCTTAAATTGATTGTGCTAGAAATGTCGGAACATTTTTATTCTTTTTTACCCCCAATGACAAGTATTAGACCTAGAAATGGGTGATATTATTAACTTATTCACTATAAACTCTCTGCACCAGTAGTTGAATCCACTTCTGTTAAGTACTGTAGTTGCACTGCTTTTTAATCACAATTGATATTTTAGTGCTGTTTAAGTATTGGAGTACATTTCACCAAAAATGGCAATGTTGTCAACTGTCTATTGAATACTGCTTGTTTAGAATGCATAGGATGGAATGCACTGCTCGCTTAACTTTGCTCTGAGGCAATTTGTGTATAGCACACAGCTAAATTAAGCTCCATAATCAATCTTGTTTGACACTGATCCTCTACTGTCATCATATCACCCTACTTTTGGCGTAACAAGCAGTACTAAATTTGAGCAGACATACTTGGGTAACAATGGAGGGGATTAATTGCTAGCTCAAGGGGCTAACATGTATTGGAAAGGCGCAGCAATTTGTTGAGCCTGGTGCAATATATGGAGGAGAAATTTGTCAATCCTCTCAGCTGACACCCTATCTAAGTCATCTTCCTGTGGCTGGAGATATATGACTAAGGTGACCGTGATCATTATTCACCCACTGCTCTGCCTCAGCCCACCATTCTCTCCACTCTGATCAAATGTGCTGTTATGCTTCTGCACAATGAGTTGAGAAGGTTAAACCGTACAACAATGAAAGGACAGTGCGTTTTAAGACTTCTCAGACCACTGTGTAATTCACAAAAGTGAATTGGTCTTACGGAACCTCTGACTTCATCACTTCAATTGCTGTAGCATAGATTTAGCAATTGATGGGTAATATTCAAAATTGCATAACAGAGGGATTCAATAGGTTAGATTGATATTTGCTCCAGGAAACCTAAATTGAATGCATAGGCCTAATATGCAGTGGTGCTACACAACTATTAGAATAGATATTAAATTGCGCCGTTATACGACATATTTGACAACCTAGTCTGTAGGCCATGGCTAAGTTTATTGTATGCATTTTAGAACAGCAATCTTTAGGATGCAGGTGAAAAAATGTTACATTACGTCCAGTCAAATCAGTGAGGACATTTTGCCAATGTCTTGTAATCCTTACTAGTAAGGTATTTTAATTTAACTGTAAATATTGTTACTTTAAATGAGATCTGTTTCTGTCCAATGCTTACATATAAGCTCTTTCCAGTGTGCCACATATGCCTGTACAAAGGCAGTATGCTTTTTTGTGTGTTAGAAAAGGCAATATGTTAATGTATTTTCATGAGATGGCCTTTTTGTCGTGTATCAGGCACTGCTCTCTCCAAGCTTCTTCCTCTATGCATAGTCTTGCTTTGACTTGGATGCATGATTGACAGATACATATTAGTGCCACCTTAGCAGATAGTTGTGTTTCATTTTTTTCTTATTTTCTCATAGACCACAACAGAATATTTTTTCAGAGCATGTTTCAGTGCTAGAAGACTGTAAGAACACACAAATTTCCCAAGTAAGATGACTTGAATAATGTAAATTTTATACAGTAGTTGAAATGAAATTTTGAAATGAAAGAATATGAAAATAGGTTATCTGTAGCCATGACATGATCCTTTTGAGATAATGGCACAATTACATGTAATAAACATATACATTGATTTTTCATTTTAATTAATTTTCATTAATTTTCAAATTAATTACTACATTTGTATCTACAGATAGATGCTATATTAAGATGTTTTCCCATATGCTTAAAAAAACATCCTCCTACCCACCCTCCTGGCTACAAGTGTAGAGTACTTTTACAAGGTGCAAGGAGTGAAACCATTGGAGGGAGAATTGCTCCGAGGCCAGTTGAAAAATATTGTGTTTTTTTAATTAATTCCACAATATTTCTGTGCTATTTGATTTTTTTAATGCAGTGCAATAGTAAACAATATGTTTAATCTGGCTTTCCCAATACTTAACTTACCAAGTCAACCTAGTAAAAGAGGCTGCAAAATTACCGTAATTTCCCGACTATTAGCCGCGGCTTATACATTGATTTTGCTAAATTTCTTCCGCTATGAGGTTAAAACAGGGGCACAGTTAACATTGTGTTCATATGGTTTTGTTTTTTTTAACTTGCATAAAACACTGTCCTGCGGCTTATACACAATGCGGCTTATATACGGGAAATTACTGTAGGTGAAAGCAGAGATTTTCAGAATGCAGCTATTGGAATAATTACAAAGAAGAGGGGAAGACTCTAATATCCACGTTGCGTCTTCTGTATCCAAACACAAGTTGAAGTCAGTTATATACTGTATATATCTGCCATGTTTTCTAATGGATAGTGTGCTGTTGGCACTCCTACCAGTTTCTCCCTCCAAGTTTACAGCTCTGTTTAGTTAGGACTATAAACTCAGTTGTATTTTTATTAGAGATAATTTATTGGAAATGAATTAGTCATACCTAAAAGAATAGATGAAGGTACTGAGCCAGACACCTATACCTGAAATTATTGGACATAATGGTACTTTGTCTAAACAGATAGAAAAAGACACATTGTTTCATGAATGAGTTATACGATTTTAAGTTTTATTCCTCAGCCTTTACTCTTTTGATATCCTCTTTATGGGATTACTTACTTGCTTTCCACATTTGTCTCTCCGACTAGATAAAATAGAGCTCAGTGTTTTGGATTTTCTCATTACAGCAGTTAATGGTGTCTCCACCTTTGGGCCTGTCATGCACTTCCACCCCGTGATTGGAAATCAGTGGCTAGAAATCAAAGCCAATCTGCTGGCCTGGCTCCCCTCAGTTGAGCACCGCGCTCTGGGCTTCCGATGCCCAGCCTGGCCCTCTGAATCAGCCCTACGGATGAGCTGCAGTCAGTGCACTGTCCACTCCACCTGACTGCTGATGCTCTGTCATGCCTCTTTCTTTCGTAAGGAGGAGTGGGCCTAGAACATACAGTATATCCTTTTGCTCTTCTTTTCTGTTCCCTAGCTCTCTCTGCAGTCTGCAGTAGCCATGTTAATGTTTAAGCACTGCAATTAGAAGACTAAATGTGGATTAACTTGGAACCTCAAGTCATTGATCAGAGACAGGACCATATTTTTGGAAAACACAGTTAATTTACCCAAGTAAATGAAATTAAAGGGGTAGTAAACAAACCAAAAATGCACACATACTGTACGGCCATTTGCTTGTTGCCTGAGGCAGTTGGCATTGCCAATGGTTCTTTTGCCTGTAACCATCAACATTCCATGGTCTGTTGTCGCTAGGTCACCATATACTGCTATGCAAATAGGGCGTAAGCCATTGCAGATTTTGTTGTCACACTCAGTGCAATCCACTGTGGCCCATTCTGTGTGTGCACTGAAAAATAAAGTTTTACACCACTGTGGCTCTATAAAACGAGCTCACAGTCTGGGCCCAGTCCCACAACACTATTGCAGGCAAATTTCAGATATCAACAAATTCTCCTCAGAAATGTTAAGACAATATTTGTATTAACCTGTCCCCATCACTGATGTATTGAGAAAAGAATAATTCCCTGTGATCTGCTTTCCCCAGTAGCTTTCAGAGATGGCTTGGAGACAGCCATACATCATCTCTGTTCAGGCAATCCCCTGCTATACAGTTATGGGCTCATGTGTTTCACAGTGGCTCCAGATCTAGCAAATAATTTTTTTTCTGTGATTATTCTTTGTTGATGCTTGAGTTGGATCGTCCCTCATGCTATGTTTGTTATGATGCCATGCCATGGAGTTCTGCTGAACATGCCCAGTCAGTCAGCTGAGTGCTGGGGCCTGGCACCCCACCCTCTGGATCCATATCTCAGGGAGGCATACTGTATGTCCCAGCTCTTGCACAGGCATGGCATATGTGATGGCAAACGTGCCTGCAATTTTGAGGGCATTTTCCTCACTGTCAATTAACAGGGTTTATAGGAGGTGCCATGAACGTTACCATGGTAACCGGCATCTTTGGCAGTGGTTTGTACTCCCTGCAGGCAAGTGGGGAGCAGCAAGTTTTACTTCTGTGCTTTAGCTACCATTTTAAAGATTCACAAGCCCTAGTGCCCAGGGATAGAAACAATAAGCATGAAATACTTAGCCTAGCTGGCAGTGTGAAATATGTGAGGGTGTGTGAGTGAGTGAGTGTGTGTGAGAGTATGTGTGTGTTTATGCGCATCCAGACCTAGATTCTTGCCCAGACCCATTCTGTAGCTTAATGCTGAGGCTATTTTGGTTTAGAACCAAAGCTGAGTGCTAAGCAGTTCTTAGCGGAAGCGAGAATGTATGTTTTCCTCATACAATAGCAAAGTGCTAATGGAAGTGGCTGTTTATGATCTACAGTATCATGACTTAAGGCACAAAGGCTCAGTTTTTAATTCTAAATCCTTAAATGAAACTAATTAAATTAGAAATAAATTATTTCGGCATAGCATAGCTAGTCAGTCATGTTACCACAACAGATCTGGAAAAAATATCTCCTAAGCTCTGTGTCATTCTAGCCAGCGCCATTTGACTGATTTCTTGTCATAATTGAGGTTTCTGGTGTCTGGGCTGTTTTTGGCGAGCTGGCAGTGGCGTGCAGGGTTCAGGGTAATTGAGTTTACTCCTGCCCCAATGCCCAGCATGGCCCCGCTGACCGCCAGGCACCCCAGTGGCGGCCTGTTGTCCATCTGGCTGACTCTGCTGCCGTCGGCCGGAGGAGGTCAGGCTGACATGGCCGACTTCATCTGCCGCGCTCCATCCAGCTCGCTCTCTCCCTCTCTCCCACTCTCGCTCTCCTTGCTGCTTGCCTCAGCAGATGCTGTTTGCTTTTGCTCTACTCAGAGCTGTAGGGTTGAGAGTCCCAGTGTTCAGCTGGGGCTGTAAAGCGACGCTGATGAGGAGTAATCTGAACTGGCCTCAGATAGGAATAAACACCTACCCCCCACCCCCCAACAGACACACACACACACACACACACACACACACACGCAACACACTCCTCATCACACCATCCTCCGTGACCCGCCCTGCTCCTCCTCTCCCTTGTGAGAGTTATAGTTTACATTCATCACAGAGAGCACTTAGTTTCCAGCGGCGCTTTGTTTGCGAGTATTCTTTTCACTTGGCCCATATTGATCGCTGTTGTGTTAATGATGAGTCATACTATTAAATGTGATGACCCCACTGTATTCAATTAGCCCCTTTTCTGATGGAGACGGACCCTTGTAATTAAGGTTTAAGCTGATGTGTTTACCAAGGGAGAACTCAGTACAGAACGCAATTACGTCGCCCCTCTCACTTTTATGTGCAAAGAAGAAAAAAAAATTGGCTAGTACAGAAATGACAAAGACTTACTCAAGTTTGTAGTTCTTGTTTTTATCACTGTCAAACAGTAAAAGAAGATTAATGTGTTCCCGAAGCCGATGGTGTAAAATAGCGATGTAAAAACTGACAGGATAATCATTTATTGAAACTTTCTTTTTAGGGGAATGCTGGTGTTGTTATTCCTCTCCTCCTTGGAAAGTTTTGCAGGGGAGCGAAGCATGACTGTGAGCCTGCCGGTCATACTAAAGATTTGATTCTCATTAATAATGTAAGCTTGATGAGGCTGGGGAGAGACAGTGCGGCGTAATTACCTGGCGGAGGCCTGCCGAAAGACTGGGCCTGTCATCCTGTCAACAGCCAAGGAGTGTTTTACAGTCATGGCAGCAAGAGAGAAGGAGAGAGAGAGGGAGAGAGAGAGAGAGAGAGAGTGTGTGTGTCTGGCTAACTGTTTCATCATCTCCTGTATTATGTATTCTTTGATCTGCGCCTTGCTGCAGTAGCCAGGCTGAATGTTGACCGGCTGGAAAGGGAGGAGCAGAATCCTGGAGCCTGTTAGAGGTTTGAGCCGTGCCTGCCTGCCTGGTGCAGCTGGTGGAGGTGGATGTGCAAGAGGTCCACGCATGCAGAGATGGAGATGATGCCCATTCCCTTTTTCTGTCCCACTAATGGCTGAGCTAATCATACATTATCATAACGAGAGCAGAGTGCTGCAGATTTCTAAAATGGCTCCTCGCGGCAAACAGCATGCCCCCTTTAACGCTTCCAACATGCGCCCATTTACTGTATGCATTACGCATGCATTGCGTAACCGCATTAATGTTTCAAGGTGCCGTTATTTTACTCCTGGCTTTCACCAGTCTCTGATTACAGAGATTATTTGTGATAGGCCTGCCATTTTATATCACATAAATACTTGATTGGTGTTTACTGGCATCCTCGCAGTAAGCAGTGATGGCATGAGATCTAGGCACGTCCTCCGCTCCTCCCCAGCATCTGCACATGTGCAGGATCGGCCCCACGGCTGCTTCTGTATTCCTGTCTGCTTTTAATAGCCTTAGGATGGGTAATAAGAGAGATGTCAGAGGGCATGCAGGGTGAGATCCTGGAAAAGTTTCTGCCATCGAAATAGGAAAATCCCATTAATATTAAATTCCTCTACAGCCAGACGCAGATTTAACAGTATTTCCTTTTGTCATCAATTATCCAATAGTGTCACAGTCATGCCGGCTGGCACGTCTACCCGCCTTGCGTCAGTGCCGCCTGGTCCATATAAGACGGCAATTAATCTGACCTGTCTGATCTCCTCTACCTATGCCAGCTGTTGACGGCACGTGGCGGACGAACAGGAGCGAGCATTTGCATTGAGCCCCATCGCTCGCTTGCAAATCAGTGCATAATGCAAGCGCAGAAGGAGATTACGTGCCCCGCCTGCGCTCACGAGAAGTAAAGCGGCCTTTGAAGTCTCTGACTCAACAGAGGACTTGAGAGAGCCCAGCCTCAGTCCCCAGCTAGTCAGCAGATTGTCAGTTTATATGAGCCGCCATGCACAGCCTTATGCCATACCATCCCCAGCTTAACAGCACACGCAAATTAAGCAGGGGGGGAAATCTGCCATTTCATTGAGCGTGTATATTTTATATTCACCGCTCTGGAAATAAATATCTTCTCCTCTCAAGGAACCTTGGCATCCTTGATGTTTAGTTTTCCCCAGTGCAAAACTGCACTGATGGAAATGGCAGACTTCACCATCGCCTCTCTGTCTGCCGGATTAAAGTGTTTGCTTAATGACTTAGAAAAGGAGTTTGAAAACTCTTCTCTTAAGACCGCATGTCCTTGTACACAAAGAACATTCATTGAAAATCCTATTGAGCATTTAAGCTGTCATGAAAGGAGACTCTCTCAGTCTTGTATAAATGTAATTCCACTCATTTGTGTGTCATGTGTGGAGATGGCTGTAGTCAGAGGTCATTGCTTGGCTCTCCTGCTCAATCAGATTACAGGCTCATTCAGAAACCCTAGATGGCCATCCACCCATTCTTCTCTTTAGACCAGGCTAAAGGCCACCCAGCTAACTTGCTTAAAGGACTCGCCCATCTTGCACTGGTCACATTAGTCATATTTCTGAGTGTTTCAGGAGCACAGATCTGTGCTGTGTGTTTGCACATAGTGAAATAGGAAATATTACTGTATGTGCTTTATGTTTCTCTACTTCACTGCATTACAAGAGACGTTCCAAATTTGTGTTGTTCTGTGCATGTCATTTACAATCTAAAATTGATCAGATAAGAAGAAGAGCCAATTATCATGATGCAGACTTTTGAGAAACATTATATATTATGTAGAGAGAGCTACAAAATATTCTGTGTAGTCACACAGAGGTAGAGAGAGAGACAGAGTGAGAGAGAGAGAGAGAGGAAGAGAGAGAGAGAAAGACATCCCATAATACTTGAGTCTGTCGGTAACAGCTCTGCTAAGCTCCGTCCTTAGGGATGCAACCTAAATGTTCTCATTCTCTCAGTCTCTCAGTCTTAGCTACACAGGAGAATGCCTTTTTTTCTGCCACCTCTGACATTGTCAAGGCAGTGAAAAAGCTTCAGCTGCTTGTCCAGGGCTCAGCCACTGAGAAATAAAAGTAGATGGAACATACCCTCAGATGTAATTAGTCCATTAAGGTGTTTTTTGGGGGAGATGTTTGTTTCTTGACCTGTGCCTCTGGATGCTGATGCGGTGTGTGGTGGTGCCTGTGCGCTATCCTCTGATTGGCTGGAGGCTGAATGTGGGCCAGGATCAGCCGTCGTGTCGGCCCGTACCTGGAATGGGTGAAATCTCCCAGGTCTCAATTAGGGGCTGAAGGAGACACTCTGGAACCGGGGGAGTTTTTGTCCTCTCAAGATTCTATGTATTTCTTTCCTACATTTACTGCAGAGAACGTTACGTCAGATACTGCACTGTGGACCAAGGGTATTTATGCCGCAATGTGTCTTTTTTAAGATGATGTGATAACGTCCTTACATATTTTTCAGATGATCCTTGGGTTGACAGAATATTTAAAAGCCAAGATAAAAAATAAAAGGCAATGGCTGTTTATGAGCATGAGAATATCAATATCTGTGCTTAGATATACAGTACATTTGTGTGTGTGTACGTGTGCGTGTGTGTGTGTGTGTGTGTGTGTGTGTGTGTGTGTGTGTGTGTGTGTGTGTGTCCTTGTGTTTGCGAGTGTGTATATGCACACACAGGACTATAAGCATATTATTTATGCCTCCCTGTCCTGACTTGCCCAGATAAAAGCAGACACAGCAGAGGCCTTTCTAATAACAGTTTGTGTTGTAAGCTGTCGGCAGTGACTCGCGGGGTCAGCAAATGCATTTACAGGTCACCTACGCCCTCCGTCCTCCGCGGCACCTCCGCTCCATCGCAGACTACACGTGCATCTCCTGATTAGGCTCTCGGCCTCCTCCGCACGTCTAGCGGAGATGAGCTGTGGGGGTGTGGGGTCAAAGGTCATTGGCAGAGTGCTCGGGGAGAAGCGCGGGGTCAGAAGGTCATCTGCCTCAGATCCATAGATTCCTGCATAGCATCCATCCTGCACCACTGCTTTGGCCAGCAGCACATGAGCTGGCAGCCAGGGGCCACCATCCCCTAGAGGCCCATCCTGACCACCCCCCCCCCCCCCATCCCCCACCCCCCTCCAGCACAGTGCAGCAGCGATCTGTCCCCTGCTACTCTATTCATCCCAACTCAAAGCTGGGCCGTGCACACTGCCAAGGGCCTTTGAGCTGCATTCAATAGCGCACGGCTGAGTGGAGCATTGAAATACTGCAGCTATCCAGTTTGATATGATATCACTGCTACCTTTAAGAGTGAGAATAGAAATGACAGAAACGAGTAAAGGAGTAGTACACATTGAATAACAAGTGCAGAAACCTCCCGTGACACCCAAGTGCTAGTGTCTAATTAGTCCAGATGAAACTTCAGCACTCCAAGGTTGTTTATATCATTTGTTTGCTTGCTTGTTATTAAGAGAGTGGTTAGACCATGAATTCAAAAGCCCTGAGCATCAGTTGAGACTCTCTCTCTCTCTCTCTCTCTCTCTCTCTCTCTCTCTCTCTCTCTGTCTCTGTATTTCTCTCTCTATCTCTCTTTCTGTATCTGTGTTTGAGTGACGTCTTGCGTGTGAGAACTACAGCTGTAGCCACAGTGAGTCTCTGAGGATTGGTCATTTTCTGGCTAACTGAGCGTCCTCGTGTTCAAAGTAGCGCATACCTTCTCCCCCACTTAATGAACCCACCTGTGACATCATTAGCACCGCCAATACACTGCTCCGTCCGCTAGCCCAAACACCACTATCTCTAACACTAACAAGATTTGCCCATTCTACATTAAGCTTCACTGCGCAGAACAAAAATGTAAGTTTGTGTGTGTGCAAATGTGTGTGTGTGTGTGTTTTGCAATTTTTATTCAATGTGATATTGTTTTGTATGACGTATGTTGCTTGACAATGTTGCTGGCTAGAATAGTACCAAAATAGTTTGGTGATTGCAGATAACTGGTAGCCTTTTACACATCCAGATGGAAGTGGTTCCTTGGTAAGTAATGTACCCAAACCTAACCTACCTTGTATTTCGGAAAGGCAAGTTATAGTGGTTTAATGGAACAATTCGTTTCAGTTAACATGGTGTGTTGTTTAGTTGTAGCAGGGCAGTGCAATTATCCACAGAAGGAGGCTTTTAATGACGCTGTCCATGGTCCTGATTCGGACACAAACCTAGAGATTTGTCAGCCATTTCCTGCCCAGCTATTGGCATCCAGCTCTTGAGCTGAGACAGAGAGAAGTGTCTGACCACACATTTTTACAATGTGCTTTCATGGCTCACCTGAGTGCTGTAGTTGACAGTGCCTGCAGTAATAATAGAGCTGTGTCTGGAATGTAATTTCCCCATAATCACACGGAGGTGTTTGTCATCTTAGCCATATCAGGTGCTTCTCAGCCCGCTGTTTTACCAGCCAGCTGCATGAAGCTCATTAGTGGCAGCAGTCGTCTGTGCAAATAGATCTGTTTGTTTTGCAGGAGCTTGGGATTGGGGGAAACGCTACATCAAACTATTTGTTCAGCGGAATTAAATTCGTAAGGGGACGTGCGGCGGCTTTCCGAGCGGATCAGCCTCTGGGATGGGCGCGAGGGGTAGCGGGGGTCCCTGCGGGCTAGCGGTGTCTGGAGGAACAGGAGATTATTGATAACTGGCCCGCAGACATAGCAGCAGCAGCAGTGCCCAGCAGTGTGTGTGCCCTCCCTCAGCCAGAGGGGGTCACATGTTGCAGAAGATTGATGCAGGCCATGTGTCAGGGCAAACACATTTCCACTGCCAGGCCCAAGCAAGCCATGGCCAAGGTAAAACTGGGCCAGTATTTAATTCTTAGCCATATGGACAAAGGCTCCCACTGTAGCAGGGGAGACAAAATATGGCCTTATGAAGTGCGAGGAAAGAAAGGTTTTCTTATCGCGTTCATCTCTCAAAGTATAAAGTTGTCTTGTTTGCCTGCCGGCTATGAGGAAAAGGATGCTTATCGTGAATCCTATTATAAAGCAGACTTTTATTTGAGCACTCTGATCACAGAAATGCATTTTAACACTGCGTTATAAATAAAAGAGTGACAGGAGTTGCTGTGATTAGATGAGTGTCCATAAAGCTGTAATAACTTGACTATAAAAGGTAGAGGCTTTATGAAGCCAACTCCACTCTCTATTCTAGCCAAGGTTGAGAGTTTGGTCAGAAGAGACAGAGCAAATCTTATTAAAAGAGAGAAGCATGGCACAATAACATTATATGTCTCTGGCCTCCAGTTGTTGACACTTGCTGTTTGTAGACATTCATAAAGTCTTATTGGAATGGGAAGCGACTGGTTTTGTTTTGAGAGGAGGGTCTGAGGGTCTGAAGAAAAGGCTCTGTTTGACATCTGACCGGAAGCTTGCTATTGTGTTTGCATGCTGCTCCCTGCTGCTCCTTCAGTCAGCGCACATCACAGTGGCATTTCAAATGAAGACACGTAATGCAGATTACACAAAAGGTACATTTTTTCTCTCTTTCCGTCTCTCCCTCTCTCTCTCTTTTTCTCCATCCCCCTCTCTCGCTCTCTCGTAGCCTATTATTAGGATGTTTTTTTCTTTTCATTTATATTTCTTTCTTGACCTGTGCTTCTGGACGTTGGCTATACCCTCTCTCTCTCTCTCTCTCTCTCTCTCTCTCTCTCTCTCTCTCTCTCTCTCTCTCTCTCTCTCTCTCTCTCTCTCTCTCTCACTCTTTTTTCTCGACGTACACTCAATACATGGAACCCCACTCTCTTCTTCTCCTGCTTTCTGTAAATCTCTGGGTGTCTTGTTTGATGAGAGCTGTGCTAGCTGTGGATTTTTTTCTTCTTTGGCTCAGTCTTGTAGTTGGATTTACTTTTGGCTCCAGCTGATGCACTCTTCATTATTTGTCAACACTGCAGAGCATTACTTATTAATGGCGTCTTCATGCTTTATTAATCTGGCTGTCAAAACACTTCAGCGGGGACTTGGGGAAAGTTCTTGTGTTTTCCTTCACAACAACACAATGGCAAAGAGCCTTCAAGCTGAACTTATTAGCCAACATTCTTCAGGAAAAAAAAAAATGTTTCCTTCCAGTAGTAGACACATGTAAGAGTCCTCTTGCACGCTGCCATCTTGTTACTATTGACCCATGTACATGGAAAACGATATTTGAAGTTTGATTCCCCAGAAGCCTGCTTCTGTTTAACAGTCTGCACAATTCCAGCTGCTTTATGCCTTAGGCACTCTTGGAGGAGATTGTTTGTGGCGCCACCAAACAATCCTGGCCTTGTCAATCACACAACCCTTTCCCTCCCATAATTGTGAATGCAACAACATGTCGTCTCCCAAAGTCTCCCTTAAGAACGTGTGAGCAGCAGTCATCCAAAGAGCAGCCTGGGCTGCAGCAGTGTGGAGGCCTGATGACCAGAGGCGAGCCAAGAGGACGAGAGAGAGAGAGAGAGGCCCAACACTTTAACTCAGTTGTGGATCAGGACACACGCCTGCCTCCACCTCCACCTCCACCTGCTCGGCCTGCTTATTTTTGGCCCAGTCCCTCCGGTCCTCCTCCCTCTCCAGGCTCCCCCAGCCAGTGCGGCTGTCAGCTCAGAGAATATCAGCCTCCCCCTGAGCACACCACCCTGTCAGGCCGCGGAGAGGAGCAAGCGAGGTGAAGAGGCACGAGCCTTGGCGTTAGCCTGGCCGCTGCTGCACTGTGCTGCCGCCATCGCCGCCGCCGCTGCTGCTGCATGAGTGGAAACGTCGTCTCTGGCCAGGCTCCGCCGCCAGAGCCCCAGCCAAGCTAAACAAGCGTGAGCCCCAGTCTGAAGCTGCTCTCCTGGCAGCCGCTCCGCTGGCGCCCACCTCCAGCAGATTCCGCCCATGGCTTCATCTGCTTCCCGAGCCTGTCTAGTGCTCTTTTGCAAAAATAGAAAGCCGAGCTGGCAGCCGGAAAACGCACACGTTCAAAGGAATACATCCAAAAATAATACACTAAATAAGTCAGCTGCGACACTAGAAATGTTTTTCATTAGACTTGTAAGCCTACAGTGTCCATTATCCTCAAATCCAATGTTTCTTGTCTCATATTTACTTTAGCATCAAAGGGGATTTTATTTTTATCAGTAAAAGTAATTACCAGACTGTCAGATTATTTACTTAATGCCATTTGGCCAAAATGTTACATAGTTAAGACTGGATTTTTTTTTTACTGGATATAACAGTCTGTGTTCCTGTTCAGATCAATGAACACGCCTTTTTTAGCTTTTCTTTCAAATTGACCAATGTCCCGGACCAACTCAGCTGTAAAAACAGCCTAGCCAGCAGAGCCCCAGAGGAACACCACTATATGAAGGTGGCTGTGTTTTTATGTGGGGGCAAATGAGCTGGAGCCAGAATCAGAGACTGCGCAGAGAAAAAAAAAAGCTCTTTCATCTCCTAAAGTTCTCAGAGAGAAGTAAGCCAGCGTCCGTTTTTATCAACGCTAATGTCTGTTCATTGGTTATCAAGTAAACACCATCTGCTCCTGATTGGAGCGACTAGCTGCACACATCTAGAATAGGCGCACACATTAAAGGTCTGCTCTGTCAACATGCTTCATGTACACTTACCACATGCAAGAAATCTCAGCCGGCTATTTCGAGATGGGCCTATGAAAGCATGTGATTTGGCTAGTAAATGACAGAGCGAAGAGGCCCATGTGCTGCGGGATGAGTTTCTCGTCGTGGAGCTGACATCAAAGACAGCATTGAGTAGGCTACAGAACACATTAATATTCTAGAACATACTAGCGGCGTGACTCTACTTACACATATACCTGATGGGCATATGAAGAGCTCGTTTATGGTCATACCTAGAAACACAGCCAAGACACCGCACTTATTTTACATTACAGAATAAAGGCATTGATAGAATGGAGCATGAATGATTGATAGCAAAAATTTCTCATTTCACTGTTCAGTTCTTAAATGATTCTGTAGTGAAAAACAGCAGCTGTTGTCCCTGACTTCCATATGCTGTTTGCCAAACACCTGTACTCCAGGCTTGGCTAAGTTTGGTCTTGAGACAAATTGGCAGCAGTCTGGCGAGTAAATATTGTGTTCAGTGAAGAAACAGCGAATCCATTGATCTGTGCTGATGATTCTCTTGAGTGTTTTGCCTCTGTGGTGGTGGGGGTGTTGATTCGCCCAATGATTCCTTCCCCTTGAAGCTGTAGTGAGATGGCATTCATTGGACTCTGCATCAGGAGAATCACAAAGGCCCTGCTGAGTCATAATAAAGCTGAATGGTTATGAATGCCTAATGAAGGAAGAGAGAGAGAGAGAGAGAGAGAGAGAGAGAGGAAGAGAGGCATAGCCTCTAGATAGGATTGGATTGGCTAGTAAGAGAGTAGAGTGGCACCCACAGTCTGCCACAGAGGCAGGGAAATTACCTTGGCACACAAGAAAATCTGTCTTATCTCTAATGAACACTTGCCCATGGAAGCCTTCACAGTTGTTTGAGAGAATGCACGTTGCACACACACATACACACACACACACACACACACACACACACACACACACACACACATCCTTAAAGGCTTAATGTGGGTGTGACCATAATGATTCCTCCAGCGCTGATGAGGAGTCTCAGGTTTCTGAGATGCTATGCATAGAGGGCTTGAAGGTGGAGGCTGTATAGGCCTATTGTAACTTTCTCTTTTCCCAGGGCGCCGCTGTAGATTAATGTTTATGTATTCTAAACTTGGCTGCTACTGCAGAGCTTCTATGCAGTATGGAAGCACCTATTCTAGGCCCTGGAGTGTTAGCTTCCCCTAATTAAAGGCAAGTATTAAAGGCACGTGTGGATGCAGATGTGCTGTACATGCACATGCAGTGAATATATCTGAGAGCCTGGGCGCTGTTGCCTCTGTCATCACATCTCTATTCTGCTGCCAGTGCAGCTGCTGAGGTGAGGCGGTGGCCCAGTGCCGGTGGCGGCGGCGTCCGGCCGTGATGAGAGGGATCTGAGTGACAGTCTCGGGCTGCTTGTGAGTAATTATCACAGTGCTGCTGTGAGCCGGGGCACGGAGCTGTTATCCGTCCCATCTCACACACGCACACATTGATCCCATCTCCTTTAGCCGCAGTCTGCTGACACGATCTGTGTCTTCATTTATCTGCCCTTTGAATCTATGGGGAAATCAAACGGCTTAAGCCAGGTCTTGAGAGAAGGCTATTAAAAAGCTTGTCTTCTTAAGCCTTTCAGGCTTTTTTTAGAGAACGATTTTTGTAGTTCAGGTTCAAAACTGATCAGAAGAGTGGGGTGTGGTAGAGATAGGAAAAAACACAGGCTGTACGGATGGGAGAAAGGCATGCTAACTGCTGCATATTTAATTACATGTTGCAAACTTTTGCAATCAACAGAATGCACGTAACCTGCTCATCCATCCAAGCAAGCGAGCAAAGCAACAAACACACAAGTGTATTTGCATAATTATGTTATGATTGGCTTCATGTTGGACAATTTTATTGCCATGAATCAGGAGGTGGCGGCTGCAACGCTTGAGGTAGCGCGCTGAAGGAGCAGAGAATGGAGCTGGAGAGGCAGCCAGCGCTGGCGTTCCACAGGCACACTATCTGCGCTCAACAGATAGCACACAGGGTGGATCAAGCAACAGATGAGGCGGTGCGAGCCAGCGGCAGAGCGAGGGGGGACGGGTGGGGGACGCGTGTTCACACTCTGTGCACCGGCCGCTTGGACTGCCAGCGGTGGGGGTGGGGTGGGGTGAGGTGAGGTGGAGCCAGTATGACAGAGACAGGGAGGGGGAAAAAAGTTTGTGTTGGCATGGAGGAGTGGGGATGTGGGCGACAGGATGACTGTTGACTGTTGGGCCGTTGTGCCACAGTGTTCTGTCTGGATGAAAGGGAGGGGAGGGGAGGGGAGGGGAGGAGGAGAGAGAAGAGCTCTGAGCTTCAGGGCTGCTTCACTGTGGAGAGGTCCTGTCTCAGAGCCGCTCTCTCTCAGATCCTGGCCTGCTCACTGCTCAGGGTGGGACTGAAGGCAGCCTGGGCACATAAGGCAAAGGGCACTGGGGAGCAGTTTTCACACTCAGCTTTTGCCAGCAGTCCAACAATCACAAAGAGAACTCTTTCAGACTCCCTGCAATTATCCTAGCCTGTTTGCTGCACCGAAATGTATTGTAAATAGAGGCTCTTTTGATGTATAGGGAGTTTATTGTCAGGCTAATTCACCCAGGCAGAAATGCACATCAGGAGTACAGTACATAATCAAGGTCCTGCTGCAGAATTTCCTGTGATTTATGGCTAGTAATTGACAGTACTGACTGGTCGCTGTAGTGAATCAAATTGACACTGAATTTTATAGCCTCCAGATCACTTCCTTCTGGTCACCACCTGTAACCCGTTAGCCACTAGTATCTTATTGGTGGCTTGATGTGAACTTGACCAATAGTAAGCCTTTATTTTTGGCCGTCAGTCAGTTTTACAGCTGACCTTCAGGAAGGCTCTGCCTGTTAATTTATGGCAAATAATGTTCTAAGGAGACCCATTTCCAAGATTCACTGTCATTTCCCACTAAACCATCACTCTGCCTCCCAAGACAATCTAGACTCCTGACAGGGCAATCCAATAAAAAATATAGCCCAGCCACCTAGGTGTCCTATCCAATTATGTGGAGTAGAAATTAATACTTTTAAAAGCTGCTAGTTTTTGAAAGGTTATTGCAATTTATCCTAGCGGTATCCCTGGCTGCATTATGATGTATTGGCTGGTGGCATCATTTAGTTTCCATGTAAGCACTTGGCCACATTGAGCCCCATTACCAGACTATTGATGGAACAGTTCCTCTGAACATTCCAAGCACATACCTCAGACCATGTGGGTCTGCATGTTAATCTGAGAGAACTTTTCTTCTTCAGCGTAGCGCTCTTACATCAGGCCTATCTGTACTGAATGACTCTTTATCCCTGCTTTTTGTAGCTACTGAGGGGATCAAAGCACAGGAGTTATAGGCAGTTTTACGGTGTCTCTGAAACTTCAGCTGAGAAATGTGCTCCTCAACTTTCCTTTTCTGTGGGCGTGCTTGGCAGAGTGGTGTGAAGTGGTCAGGGGGTGGCGTGGGTAGAGCTGCTGATCTCCCCCAAACGTGGCGCCTCTCAGCCATGAGTAATTGGAGCACCCCACTCAAGGACATCTGTTTCCTCCGGCTCTCTGGCCACACAAATACAGCAGCTTGATGCAAGAGGGCTAAAAGTGGACTTGCATGGTGACATTGCAGTTTTTCACCTAACCCCCCACCCCACCCCATCCCAGCCCTTCTCTGCGGGCCCAGAGCCAGATCATGCTATAAATTAGTGGATTAGTTTTTGCTGCCCCGCAGCTTGAGATCACATCAAACATGCACATTAGGCCTGTTCACCACTGGCTCCCCCACTGGATGGATGTGCTTTGACTGCTGGCTCACACTATTTATTTTCCCTAATTATTTGTCAGCCAAGCAAAAAAAAAAAAAAAAAACTATTCAAATATATTATGCAAATGTAATGAAGTAGCTATCAGTCTGTTGCAGTGTGATAGATCACTAGGGACTGGTTCGGGAGGTTATGAAGGTTTTAAAAGAGCTGAATGCTTGAGCAAAACACCGTTGCTGCTTCCGAAACACCATACTGCTCTTCACTGCATGCTATAGGACCTGGGAGATTTCATTTTGTATCAACTGAATGTCTACTTGTTTGCCTAAATTGTGCACTGACAAGGATAACCGCTCTGGTTTGTGTAATACAACAGTCAGGTTAGGCTGGTGGATACAGGCGCTGGTTCTGCATTGTTCTGTAAATGAATACATTACATGCTAAATTTAGTGGCAGGCAGCTGATCACTAACTGCAGTGTGCACAGCACATTGGTAAGTCTCCCTCTTTATGAGAGTAATGTGACCAGACCTTTGGAAAATCAGGGAAATTCCTATTTCTACATGTAATCAAAAAAGTCAATACCTCATTAGCTTCATTAAATTCTGGGACAAAGTTGGTTTTCTTGTATTTTATTGGGAAAGACAGCCATATTGGGTACTGTTCTCAGAAATGGGGTTCGTCTGGGCACCTTAAACTAGCCCTGGGGAGTTAGTTGACTTGCTAGCATGCTTGACTGCCAGTCTGTGCTGCTGTCCTGGTGAATTGTGGGTTTGAGTCCAAGCTAGTGTGGGACTGAGATTAGTTGTCCATAAACAACCAATACCTTTTGGATAGCCATAAAACTCATTTGGCATTAACACTGAAATGAAATCAAACTGTCTCCTTTTAGAGAAGCATACTTTGTTTTTCGGTCCTAGATGCATTTTATTCATGTGTGAAGCATTATTTTGAATTGAGATGAAAGAAAAAAGACTATTCACCCAGGTGGCTACAGTAAGAGATTCTGTTTTATGCTTGTTGTTTTCCCACAGCAGATCTAGCTCTCTGTCTTTCCCCTGACAGGACAGTTAGATATCAAAAGCTATTAGACACCATTTCTGTGCTGTGGTTGTTGGAATGAGAAACGTTGAACAACCTTAGGAAATGGCTGCAAATTAATCTTGGTAATGCCGCTGATAGTAACGACTCGGAATGGAGCTTTTACACAAGTAAGCATTTTGTTTTGCAAGCATTAGCAGTAAAGGCTGGGCAGTGAGTGGAGGGAGAGTCATCTTTCAGCTGAAAACAGCCTCCTCTGAGTAGAGGGAAAGGGAGTGCAAGCAGACACACTAGGGGTCACAACCTTAGAATTGCTACTCCCACCTCCACACACACACACACAACACACACACACACACACAGGGCCGTTTCAAGGTACTTAGGGGGCCCCAAGCAAACAGGACATGGGGGCCCTTCACTCCCCGTAAATACTTACATGAACCACATTGTTATAATTTTCAAACATCATCAATATGATTATCTGTATTGTACAGTTGTCTGACTACAGTTTAAAGTCATTTTTGTTGAAAAACACCACCAACATTACTAAAATGATTAAACAGTCAATCTTGGGGGCCCCCTTTTCAGCCTGGGACCCCAGGCAAATGCCTGGTTTGCCTGCCTTGTTGCGACGGCCCTGCGACACACACACCTGACCATGACAGAGGCTCTTATCTCTGGTGCTTCAGTTCACAGCCAGAGTGATCCTGAGAACTCAACCCAGCATGGGTATTGGCTTCACAGCAGCCCAGTCCACTCAGAGGACACAGACTCCTCCATGACACCTGCCTGAAGTGTAACCATGTCTAGTTCTCCACATCCAGTGTTGGAGCTGCCCAGATGTTTAGCAGATGTGGCAGAGAGACAGTGACATGGAGGAGCATCAAGTGTGCTAATCTGTGGAAATCAACATTAGACCACCGCGAGGAGATTAATATCATTTATCAAATTAGGACACATGTGCCTAAGTGACCCGTCTGTTCTTTTCAAAGCCAAACACAGCAGTGTGTCATTAGTGAAGATGAAAGACTTAAGTTCATGAGCACAAACGCTGTGCAGGCTGGAGTCAGCCGGTAATTATTGAGATGACTCAGAACTTTGGGCCTATTTGCATAAGTTAAAAGAGCATTTATTCTGCATGGCTAGCCTGCATCATCATCCCAGAGAATGCTAGTGGTTTGTTTGCTCTATGAGCCGTGGGATAGAGCCTTTCACTACTGCAGATGGCAAGACAGGTATCAAGGGGAAGTGGGAACAGGATCCCTTATCACATTTACAAGTAGTACATCTGTTAGAGCTGTGTATTCTGCATCTGACCATGACTCGTCACTCGCCAATCTTATACTGGAAGGGTTTGCTTTGAGTAGGGGAGGAATTTTCACTTCCCTTCAACTAGCTTTGTTCACTTTGTCGTCATTTATGACCATGAATTTATTTATGTATTTTGTCTGTGTATGTTCCATTTTTCAATTGCCTTCCCTTACAATATCTTTCACTGTCTGCCTCGCTGTTTCTCTCTCTCTCTCTCTCTCTCTCTCTCTCTCTCTCTCTCTCTCTCTCTCTCTCTCTCTCTTCATTTCTTTTCCTCTTTCTCTCTCCTTTTATTTGTATTTGGCAGCATGCGTCTGTCTGCCTTAGCTGTCTTATTTGACATGTCTGTCTCTGGGTACTCTTGGCCAATCCAACTTTATCCATGTTAGTGCTGCTGCTGGTGCATGTGTGTTGGGAAATGGCAGCAATGGTCATATGACTTGTATTGATCTCTCCAAGCCTCCTCCACAATAGCTCTTGTAATATTCTCCTGATGGGGAAAACTTCTATTGCATCAGTCTGCATGGAATAAAATATGGAGAGGCTTAAAGCAGACAATCAATAGATAATATGGAGAGAAAGGTCTGTGAATTATTATTTTCAGGGTTCTTTGTACAGGATTTCATATCTGCACTCCCCCTTAAGCCTCTCAGTCTCTTGTTGAAAAGCCTCTCCTCCTCTTCTTCTCTCTCCTCCTCTCCTCTCCTCTGCCTCGCTCTGACTGTGGCCCCAGTCGTGCTTGTTTGTATCCAAGGTGAGAGCAACAGTAATCGGCCAGACAGACCCAATTCTCCTCTCGCAGCCAATGGGAGCCCATTTGTTTACTTGAATGCTTCTGAATGTCAGGTTTTAATCATAATCAAAAGCTCCTCCTTTCTGGGGGAGTCTAGACACTTTGTGGGCTCAGATTGTTTCAGTGAGCAGAATGGCAACTATAAAAAACTAATAATGAAGTTACGAGGACAACGGCGCTGTCATAATGTGGGGAATGATTTGGGCCAGCGCCCAGAGTTTCACGTATAAATCCAGCACTTTCCTATTTATTCTAATGAACTGCTGGGTAATCCAATAAATCCTGTTTGATTGGAAGAGCTTATGCATTTAACAAAACAGGAGAGTAACTTTACTGGCCGCTAGCTTGGCTTGTGTCTGCTGAGAAAGCACTCAAGGTGAAACAGGTTGACCAGAAGTCAATCAGATGTCGCGAAAATTGTGAATAAAGTGCATTAATAATAATCACACATTGGTCATGACTTGAATCCAGAGCAGGACAGTCTTAGTTTAGTGTTTTTTCTTCCTCCCTCAGTGGCACCTTCCAGGCAGTGCTGCCTTCAAGGCACTACCCCACCCAAATCTAGGGTTAGGGTGAAGGTGAAGGGGGTGAGGTTTCGGGTTAGGGCAGGGCTAGGTTAGGGTTATGTTAAGGTAGTGCCTTTCAGACAATACTGCCTGGAAGGTGCCGTTGGGGTCAAAAAACAACATAGAGCATCCAGACCTAGTTGTAGGTGATTATGTGTGTACACGTATGGAGCATGAGCTAAATGTTTATAACCCAAAATAGCTCCACTGATGACAAGATGCACTGCTCTTGGTTTGTTGTAATTTATAGAGTTAAATCCACCCCCAGAACAGGGGCCCTGCTCACTGCATAGGTATTTCGACTGTTCCACCAGCTGAACAGGTGTGACATATTTGAGCAGGAGAAGCTGACCTTTCCGAGTGGCCTGCAGTCATTTCTCATACGCCGGACTGTGCACTCGGCTACCTGTCCTTGCTTGTGACTTTGTCCCTCTCACCTGTCATCGCTTCAGCTGAGAAAGGAAATCTCTCGCTAACCTCTGCCACTCTGGCACACTTTGTGAACTGGGTGCCAGCTTTCTGCATTGGTTAGCACTCTAAATTCTCCCATGCTCTCATCCATCAGGCTGCCCCCTTACACACACACACACACACACACACACACACACACCCTTCCCCCCAGAGCTTTCGCAGTGGCGGCTGAGAAACGTCCATGTTTACACAGCTCCTCCCCGGCGTGATTAATCCCACCTCTCATATCTCTGCCGAGGTGTCAGCACACCGGCTGCTTTATAGGCCACTTTTAAAACCAAGTGACACTTTTGTGCTAAAATATCACCCAATTAAGACAGGGCCCCATATAAATAACAAGGGAGAAAATCATCAATATCATAAATTAGATTTAAGCAGCCTTTGCCTTCAAGGGTGTCCACTAGCTGGTTAGTGAGTGACAAGCCTAACCGCCCAACGGAAGGCTGCGTGTTGTTGTTGTTTGCTCCTAAGCTAAAAGCTGACATCTATCACATTAGGCAAAAGATTGTGTTTGCGTTAGAAATACAGGGTGTGGAAGATCGCTCCGCTTCCATCCTCTTCCGCCCGTTCTGCAGTGATTCCCATTACTTGTGTTTTTCTGCACGGCTCGTCAGTGTGTTCAATGTATTTACTTTGAGGCTTTATCAAGCTGCAGAGCGCCTTATGTTCCGGAGCACTTGAAAGTTTGACGATAGGAAGGAGTCTGGCAACCGCAGGGAACTGAAGCACTTCTGAGGGAAGGGAAGTCAGGAAGGGAAGAGTGTCCCTGCGGAGTCTTATCCTGCGCTGGTTCCCCCACAGCCCCCGCTGAGCCTCCGACAGCTCGGGGAAGGAAGGCAGGCAGCACTGCTGAGGGGATGGGATGGGATGGAATGGGACTCATTCTTGGCCTTACCTACATATGCACCATGTTCATTTCTTGTCTTGTGCAAGTGCGTGGCGGAATCTGCTGAAAATGACACAGGATAAGCCCTGCCCTAGCCCTCTCTCTCTCTCTCTCTCTCTCTCTCTCTCTCTCTCTCTCTCTCGCTCTCTAAGGCAGAACCTTCAGAGGGTGATGTTGAATTTGAATTATCACCCGTCAGAGCAGATTTAGGCGGTGTCTAGGAAGGGAGGGGGGTTAGAGTCTAAATATTCACATCTCCCAGTCAAATCATTCTGAGCCTCCTCTGGTTGTCATCCTGGGTAAAATATAGCACGTGTTCCTGTCAGCCTTTGGCCTTCCTATTAGTGTTTGGGCTGAAATTACCTTGATTTATTTCTCCTCGCGCATGTAACGTAATGCACAATGCCAAGAAATATGTTAGCTGACTAAATATAGTCAGCAAGTTGCTCCAACACTTTGGAAACATTGCATCATAAATTGAACATATTATTCAAAGTAATCCCAAGTAAGGTTTATGAAACAAGGATTTAAATGACACGGCATTAGTTTGGAGAATAAATCTGGTCTTGTGTCTGCTGTTGACCTGTGCTGGACTAGACTGGAGAGGAGAGGAGAGGAGAGGAGTGGCAGAATGAGCCTAATGGCAGTGGAGGAGAAATGGACATCATTAATAGTGCTAGCACATTCATTAGCTGATGCTGCGGTGGTGTCGTCGTGGGCAGGCGTCTGAAGGACAGGGGGATAATGACGGCCCCGGCCTCTCCTGACGTGTTTATGATCCACCTCTGCACTAGCGGAGAGGCGGAAATGAGAGCGAGATCTTCTCATCCACGCCATCGGAGCGGCCCCGTCGATGAGACCCAGGACCACTCACGTTCACCTCTCTGCAGTGCTTCATCACAGCCTTTCATTAAAAGTTCCACCCTGCAAGTTTTCACACCAACTTGCTGACACCCCCAAAAACACGTTTCACCCATAATAATAATCATAAATGCGATAAACTTCATTATCTTACCTGCTCATTAGCAGAGTCTACAAATAAATGACCACTCACAATATCGCCCCTTGGCACTCAGAGTGCTACTGACAGTAATTGAACCATTACCACTAATATTATGCAAATGCTTCCTGCAGACATTAAGCCAGAAGGGTCCGATTCCTCCTATCAAATGCTGTGCTGTTGTGGCCCAAATGTTTCCACAGAAACTATCAAAGCTGGCACACACACACACACACACACACACACATATGCTTTCACCTTCAGGCTCTGCAATATTTCATCCTAGCACAATAGAAGATATTGTAAGGCCGGCTTATTTATGGATCGACGCCGTTCCCTTTTAGCTTGCAGGGCAGAGCTCTTGCCACGCTCTAATGAGGCAGAAGACAAGCTGAAATCAATAGCTGCTCTCGGCGCAATGCAACGGGAGCCCGAGCAGCTCGGCTCCCAATAATTAAGTGTATTTCACCATGTAGAACGGCAGACTGGTTAAAGGTTGGAGAAGCAGAGAATTACTCTGTATGTACGTGCCCTCCAAACGGGAAGATGTCTCTCATCGGTGAGCAAATCTTACTTCTCCCGCCGAGCTGATGCAGTGGCCAGAGGCCGTCCTGCCCATACACGGGTGACCATGCCTGTATCGACCCGTCCTTGTTTATTACACAAATATTTTTAGAATGTAATCATAGACTGTTCTGTTTAATTGAGCACATATTGCCAAAAGAACAAAACAAAGTAAGTTTTTAATAATGAATGCTGTACAAAGCACAAGTAGTCTGTCGCATTTTTAAAGATGTTAGCACACTATTTTGCTATTTTTTTAATAGATTTGACAGAATTGTGTGCCACCCATTGGTGCCACCATGTCTTCGTTGCTGTTGCATTGCTGTTGCATTGCTGTGTGCTGCGCAGCTGTTTCATAACTGCGCTGCATGGTTGGGGGTTGGTGACGCAGGACAGGGCTCTCTGGTGCCTTTCCACCACTGCTGACTAATGCAAGATAAAATGAACATTGTTCTCTTCATCTCAGTAATTAGAGAATCACTTAAGTCCCACGTGAATTGAGGGGGGCAGTTTTACCCTTTTAGCTTGAAAGTAATTCTCATTCAGAAATGGGTTTCACACAGTTTTTGCAGAATGGCAATGGAGAAATAGTTTTATGGAATGTACATGAAGGGAATAATTGAACTAGTCTGTTTTACAGCTGTATTTATTTATTTATTTATTTAAATGCTTTATAAACAACCCACCCCCCAAAAAAAACACATTTGTGCTTGGGCTTGCTGTAGCAATAACAACTAAGGAACATTTTTACCGGAATGTAGCCTACAAGGGAATTGTACACAACTTCAGCTCAATCACTTGAGCTGGGAAAGTGAACTGAAGTCTGTTGGTCCTCTAAGTCCTTAAGCTCTCTGATAAACATTCCCCACCTCCCAGTTCCCGTTTAGTCCAGCCACTCCAAATGAACAGCCTCACCCAGGCTTGTGTGGTCAATGATCAGCCTGTAATCACCATCCTCTGTGGAGAGGAAGCTTGCTAGCATCATAAATTTCCAAAGAGCTGCAATGAAAGCCAGGCTGAGGCAATATTCAGGGCCATTGCTTCAGGCAGTGTGGCTTTATGGGGTGGTGTTGGGTGCAAGGCAAGCCAGTGGTGTTGGGCCGTAATTGAAGTTGATATTAGAAGACAGGGGCAATGTGTAAGTCACTAGGGAACGAGAGCGGGGTCAGTGGCGGCTACACGCCGCGCCGAGTCGAGCCACGCCGCGCCTGCCCAAATGACACGCTGCTGTAAGCACGCTCACCTTCCCTGTATACATGATAAAGTGCTGCCGCCAGGGTACACAGTGGCAAATGAGATAAATAAACCAGTGCCCTTCAAGCAAGTCTCTGCCTTCAATAGATTGGCATAATTGCATTGAGTTTAGAGGTTATTGCGATCATTTTCCTTCAGGGAGGAGCGCCTGAGGAGGTCATGGACCAAAGCAGAGCAGAGAAACACCATTCTGACTCCTAATGCACCACTGCTCCATTTAGCCCACTTTCACTTACCACAAGTCCTTTGGATTATTACGCATTGTGCAGCATGATTAAGATTTTTGATGAAGAGACCTTTGACAGAAACAAGGTCTGCTTTTAGATCTCCACTAATGTTTTTGAGCTTCGGTTTTTGAGCTCTCAGTGGGCTGTCTGCTGTGACTGCACAAAGGAATTCAAGGTCCTCTGGAGAATGTTCTGGGAGCCTTGCTTTTTTTTTTCACCGGCCGGCCTCCACATATCTGCTTATGCGGTGGGCATCTGGAAGGCAGGCAGGATTCATAGCTTACACTACCGTGGGTTTAAATGGAACAGGTTGCATATGTCTATAAGACAGACAGTAGAGCGAAATAATCAGATTTTTAGACTTGAGCTGAGGTTCTGTCTAGCGTGTGGATGGAGGCAGAACTAAAGAATGGACATAATTAAAGGGCACCATCTGCGCCCAGGAAGTGTCAGCACTCACTGAAGAGGATCTTCTCCGAGGATTGGCTTGAACTGTTCAGCAGTAATAGCAATGGCAGCCAAGCTGTTCAGTGGAAATTGTCTATATGATGAAGTGACTCGGTTACATTTGGGCTTAAAGTGCCCGGAAGAAGGACTCCCTTGTCAAATTGCATTAAACATTCATTTGTTAAAATAAATGAAATGTTTCTGAGTAATTGTCCATTTCCTGGCCCCTTATACGCAGGGCATTAGCATGTGAAGGATTGCTTACATTATTAATTCAGAGTTCATCAGATGAGCCGAGTCCAACCAAGGGATGTATGCTGTCACAAAAGCTATTAAATGAAGACCTCCCAGAATTGATTTGTTTTGATCATCATATGAGAAAGAAGTACTCTCCTTAAACTTCTCAATTTTAATGAAGAGATTGATGAAAAGACCAACTAAATGGAGACACTTTGTCTTCACCTTAAAAATTAACCAATCCCCATCTTTGCCACCATTTCCATATATTTAATGATGAAAGGCCCAAAGGCCACTTTTTGAAATGTAATTTTCCCCTCTTTGTCCCATTTGTGCAGAGGTCTGTGTGTGTGTGTGTGTGTGTGTGTGTGTGTGTGTGTGTGTGTGTGTGTGTGTGTGTCTGGCAGCCCAATAGAGGGGGTGGGTGGGGAGTTGGGTTGTATTTATGCCTCATGTCATTGACTTGATTTGAAACCATCAGATGATAGGCATCCAGTAAGTGGCTGAGATCATGTATGGGGTAAGTGCTTGCGCCACCACACAACACAGAAGGTGGATGTGGATGGGTTGGGGGTCTGTGTGTGTGTGTGTGTGTGTGTGTGTGTGTGTGTGATGGGGGGGGGGATCATCCAGCCTACAGAATCCATTATTCATGGCCCATGTACTCTGCACAGACTTCATTTGGTGTAACAAGGCTTTTCGCTTCCATCTGCTCCAGGCTCCCCAGTGCAGCCTTTTCTCTGGGTGAAATCACCAGCTTTCTCCTCACTAATGTGCCCATATCAATTATTAATTGTAATAAGTGGCATGGCCTAGCCACATGTTTTATGACCCTTTCTCCTCCTGACATCCGTGGAACAGCACACATGTGTCTGAAAGGGCCAGACCACTGTGGCCAACAGGGCTAGTCAGCTTGTTTATCACTCACTAGAAACCATCCCCATGCTGCATTTACTGCGGAAGGTCAGCATATCAAAAGGATCATGAGGAATCAGGAGGAATCCCAGAAAAAAGGCGTTTCTGTGCATCCCTTTGGCGCAAGGGGGAAGTGAAGAGTGAGGTCAAGCTTTTCTGCAAGCCCGTAATGGGAAACAGCACCAGGCCATCTCTCTTGCAGGAGACCACATCAGAAAGCAGCCGCTCCTTTATCAGCTCTTTAATGGCTTCTCTAAGGCTACCATTGCAAGTCCACTTTGCCATGTCCATCTTCAGGATGGGGTGGGTGCAATAAGATTGGATTGCAGAGGAATCCACCTCTCTGTTTTATAAATAATGGCTTTAAAATCCACTCTATAGTGTGTTTAAGGGGGAGAAAAACTCCCTAAGATTAATGTTGTTCATAACAGGTCTCTGTTGGCCAGCGTGGCCCAGCGGCAGAGGACAGAGGTGCAGCTGCATATGTGGCTCAGCCATTAAGAATGGGAAGCACAGAGAGGTTAATGAGTGACTTACCGCCGTCTCTGCTCTCTGTGCCTATGCTCAACTTGTGGGATATTTCATTTTAGAGAGAAAAATAGATGAAGTATTGCCTTTGCAAAAAGGTTAGTATTCAGCCATTTTTCAAAGGAATGTTTAATTACTCTGTGGTAAATGGTGTGGTAATGGAGCCCCGGCTTGAACTTCGCAGCCATACATCACCAGTCGTTCTCTTTCTTCTCCTACAACTAAGTGAAAAACTTCAAGTCTCTGGATGGTATGTCTGAGCAAACTGCGGTGGCAAGTGCTAAAAGAACAGAGTGAATATTTCATTAGTGTTCTTGTGTATAGATACACACAGTGGGTGTTGGACATGAATAATGAAGTCTACAGCAGTGTTTAATGCATTCCTATTTGGAGTAGGGACCAGTGTGTGTGTGGCTCTCCTGAGACCCTCCCGTGGAGAGCATTATTGTTGGGAGGGACCACCTCACCACTGACACTATTAGCTGGGCCTCTCTCTCCTAGGATCCATTAAGTGTGCTACAAGTGTGAACAATAAACACTCCATTAGTCCACACTAGCGCTCTGGTCCAGCACGCTCCGTCTCTGCACTTAGCCACACTCTGTGCCAGCGCCCTGCGCAATTAGCGCACTCCAGTAGCCATGCCAGCCACCCTTAGATGAATTCACAAGTGATTTATACTTTTGACTGGATTTGTCCACACGGTTCTTTGTGTCCCTCTGTTCTACTGCCTCTGATCTCCTCCCTCTTGTCTCACTCTCATGGAGTGAGTGTTGAGTGTTGCTTGTTGTGTGTCTCTTGACATGACCGTAAAGTGTGACTCTTCAAGCTTACCATGAGAGACAAGACACGTTGATACTGCTGTCACAGAGGTTGAGGACACTTCACACACACATTAGGCCCTTCGAGCCGGAGCTTTAGAGGTGGTCTCAGGGAGTGGCCCCACTCTATTAAAGGAACCCTCCATGCTAGCTGGCCTATTGATGCCCCACACAAGCCACTGTGGAGGCTGGGAGAGGCCCTGCACAGACATGTAGGGAGTAGCAGTGGGTTTTATATGACTGTATTTTCCGTTATGTGCTACTTTGCCTTGACCAGCCGAGCCCTCTGGAGCTGCACTACTCAGGGAGAACGCTGCAGCGCCTCTTAACAAGAAACCAATTGAGTGCAAATTTCAGCACAGCCATGATGGCCTCATTGTCACTAGATATCGGCGTTCCTTTGGCGGGAGGGGAATTGCACTGTCTGTGCCATCTTCCTTTTGTCCATTTCCATTTAGATACCCTATTATAACACGACTCCTCCTTGGAATCTCAAGGCCCATCGATCCCTCTTTGATTAAATGCAGTCATCTCTCCACATCCAAATGGAAACGTGTCTAAAACCATATTGATTTGACGTGGTCGACGCCAGATCTGCACTGTAAATGACACATGTGGCTATAACACACAGGCTGCTGCTGCTGTGTGTGTGTCTGTGTGTGTGAGTGTATGTGTGTGTGTGTGTGTGTGTGTGTGAGAGAGAGAGAGAGAGAGAGAGAGAGAGAGAGAGAGAGAGAGAGAGAGAGAGTGGTAATATCTGAGGAAATGGAGAGCAGGGTAAGGGGGTGTGATGGGAGAAGTGTGGTGGTCACCACTATGGCTAGCAGTGTTGGGGGAAAGGGTTAAGTGTGTTGATAAGGGCCTCCTGCTGAGTGGTGCTGTTTATTGACAAGCCAAAGCAAGAATGGGAATCCTAGGCAGCAAACCCTCTCAGTGGAGGGGAACAGGGGATCAAATATTAAACACCTAGCAGGGCTTCTTTAGACGGGGGGAGAGAGCCAGCACCATCACTGTCTGGGAATCACAATAAAACTCAAAACTCATGCTGCTTACCAAAAAATGCTATTGAAGGGAAACTAGACACACACACAGACAGACACACACACACACACACACACACACACACACACACAAACAAACACACATACAGGGTAGGTAAAGTCAAGGATAAATTGTTTGTGCTTTTTTTGTTTGTCTATCTGTTTTTTTTGTGGTTTGTGTGTGTTTGTTTGTTTGTGTGTGAGTGTGTGTGTGCGTGTGTGTGTGTGTGTGTGTTCCACATGAATGAGGTCTTGTAGTGTTTTGTAACATGTGTAGTGTGTAGCAGTCAGAGTATGAGCAAGTGCTGAAGCACTTTTATACGCATGTGGAGGAAGGAGGGAGAGAAGTAATTGGTTCTTCATTATATTTTCATTATGTGTAATAAACTAGACACATATATAAATGATGTTCAACATATACTTCACGATTTGGTAAAACATATCTCCAGGGGAAAGGTAACAACCATAATTGCTGCTGTAGAATGACTTGCCAGCAGGTGTAAAGTGTAAACAGACTTGGAAGCAAAAAAGAAAAACAGCTTCAAGTCTGAGTGAGACTTGTACAAGTTGTTACTGTGGGGAATATGTCTTCTTTTATCAGTGTGTGAGTGTGTTCTTGTGGCTGTCTGAGGCCCCTTTACATGCGTGTAAGCTTAAGCACACAAGCTTAAGAGTGATCAAGGCCCGCTGAGCCCGCAGGTGTCGACTCCCCTGCATCTCAATGGCAGCCGAGAGAGAGAGAGAGAGGGGGAAGGAAGAGAGAGGGAGAGAGAGAGGGAGGAAGGAAGAGAGATGGATAGAGAGAGAGCTGAAGCAGTGTGGGAAGGAGAGAACTGTGCTGATCCTTCACAAGACTGAGACATCTCCCAGCAACCTCAGCCCACCCCCACCTACACACTCTATCCTCACACACACACACACACACACACACACACACACACACACAGAATAACACACTCACAAACATCCACCGCCAACCCACACCCACACATTCATGAAGACAAACACCCTGCATGGTCCACAATACTGCTAGTCTTGCCATGGCTAAATTAGTCAGCATTAACCCACAGCATTGCCACTCTCCTCCCCAACCCGTCCCCAAGGAGCTTTAGAAGTCGTGCTCAGAGCAGGCCGAGATCGCTCAGCTGTTTCTAATGGAACTGCCATTTCGCCCAATGGCTTTTCCCTGACATGTGCCTCTTTTTTGTCCTCTGGATGCTTACATTAGCAGCAGATCTAATTCTGTCTCATATACTAGTTTCCACTCCAGAATGGCCAAGGAGGAACACAGAGAGATTTTCCCTTCCTTTTGTCCCCTCAGTGCAGGTCCATGAGCCATCGCATCTCCACTTGCTGATTAGCCAAAACAATGCACTTTGCTGACAACAACAAAGAAATGGCATGGATTGCAATGGGGGCATTATAGCCCTCTGCTCACACACGCACACACACACACACACACACACACACACACACACACACACACACACACACACAAACTATTGTCATTTACAGTTAATGTATTTTGCCAGTCCATACTTATTGTTTTAGAGATGTGTAACCTGTGTAATAAGCAAGGTTGGCAGTATGGGGAGTTGTTGAGTGCCTACCCAACACCAGCACTATGTCAAACAGCCACCCGATGCGGCAGATGTCTGTGTGTGTGTGTGTGTGTGTGTGTGTGTGTGTGTGTGTGTGTGTGTGTGTGGAGCTGTCGCCAGTGTGACTACCCAACACCAGCACTGTGTCAAACAGCCACACAGTGCTGCTGAGATGACTGTGTGACTGTGTGTGTGTGTGTGTGTGTGTGTGTGTGTGTGTGTAGCTGTAGTCATTGTGCAAGTGTGCCTACCCAACACCACCAGTGTGTGTCAAACAGCCACAGGATTTGCTGGGATGACTGTGTGTGTGTGTGTGTGTGTGTGTGTGTGTGTGTGTGTGTGTGTGTGTGTGTGTGTGTGTGCGTGTGTGTGTGTGTCAAACAGCCACGGGATGCTGCTGGGATGGCAATGCTCCCACAGTGCGAGAGACAGACTTAGAGGCACATCACTGACAGAACCAGCGGATGCTAATAGGATGGAATGCGCCGGAATAAAAAACAGCCGCCGGCCGCCCCCGGGAAGTGCAGTGGCAGTGTGATGGTGGGGATTCCACACACACGCATATCCACTAGTGACTGCCCAACACCAACTCCAGTAGTGCTTCACCGACCACAGCAGCCCGCCACTCTCGCACACACACACATGCCATCACACACACACCGCTCCTGTGCAGCAGCACACAGACAGCAACAACAATAACAACACACCCACCCCAACAACAACAACAACAACAACAACAACAACAATCCCCTCCATCACTCTAGTGTGGACAGACAAGGTGGTGGAGGCTGCAGTGCAGAGCCTGTCAATTTGTATATGTGCACGTGGCATGTTGTGTTGTGTTGGCAGAGGTGAGTGTGTGTGTGTGTGTGTGTGTGTGTGTGTGTGTGTGTGTGTGTGTGTGTGTGTGTGTGTGTGTGTGTGTGTGTGTGTGTATGTACCGTGAAGGTGTATTGGTGCAGAGGGTTTGGTTGTTAGGACAGCAGACTGCCCCCCTAGAGGAGAGAGGCAGGGAGGGAGGGAGGAGTCTGCAGCTGTTACACAGGGAACACAGCTGCTCTAGAGCCCCCACGCACAGCAGGTGTTTCTGCCTGATGTGGCTCAGAACACACCCCCCAACACACATACACACACACACACAAATGCACACGTTGTACGCACATACACACACACATACAGTACGCACACATACCTACGTATACACACACACACACACACACACACCCCTACGTATAAACACCACACGCACACACACACACACACCACACACACATACATACATGCGTGTACACACGTGTTGATGTGAGGCAGCAGGAGCAGTGCTGCAGTCCCATCATCACGTGTCCTTCGCTCTCACAAGTCCCATTAGTGCACTTAACTGTAAAGGTAGAACAGGCCTGCCTGCTTAATCAACTTAGCTGTCAGTGGCCGGGATGATGATGATGAAGATGATGATGATGAAGGCTGGGTTTGGGTTGTGTTGTGTTGTGTTGTGTTGAGAGGAGATGGAGTGGCTGGGAAAAACAACATGGCCGCTAAAGTGACGGCAGGCAGGTTAATAGCATTAACCAGAAGCGGGTTTGTTTGTTTGGATTTGTTCCGTTCAGAGGGGATTTATGAAAGAGGAGCTTAATTAAAGGTAGCTCTCTTGTGGCCTAAACTGTGTAAATAGCATGCTATTCCCCATGGGTCAACAGCAGCCAGAAGGGATGAGAGAAGGAGAGAGAGAGAGAGAGAGAGAGAGAGAGAGAGAGGTACCATAGTCAGTGTTTAAATTTATGTTTGAGCAATTACAGTGGGCTACTGGGAGCAGTCATGTAGTCTCATAAAGACGACGGCAGGAGTGCCTTTATATATGTTCAGGCTGACGTAGATAAACCAGCGCATTTCATCCACTGGCTGCTGTAGACATTCTCCATATGTTTGTGTCTGGCTGTGATGTGGCTACGCTATCTCTGTGTATAGGAGCCATATCACACTGTGGGACAGTGGGTTGGAGGAATACGCTGTATTAAGAAAGCCTGTGCAGTTTTCATTTGCCTGGACTCTCTCTCTCTCTCTCTCTCTCTCTCTCTCTCTCTCTCTCTCTCTCTCTCTCTCTCTCTATCTGTGTGTGTGTGTGTGTGCGTGCCTCTGTCTGCCTCTTCTCTCTGGCCTGGGTTTATTGCATCGCAGCTTCATCTTATTTGTAGCCTCAAGGTCGCACTGCAGTCAGCAGTAAAGCAGATATTGTCTTTTGAGTTCAGTGCCGGCATGCTGTTTATTATTGTGCTCAGTACTTTGTTTCCTTCCACATGTCACCTCTTTGTGCTGTGTACATGTGACGGGGCTAGTGTGTGTGTGTGTGTGTGTGTGTGTGTGTGTGTGTGTGTGTGTGTGTTTTGTGTGTTTGTGTGGCTGTTGGAGTAGGTTTTGTCTGTGTTCAATTAGCTTAGCCGTAATATGGGTGGGTTGACAGCTAATTTGAGGCTAGGAGGGAGAGCTGGCATTCATAGAGTGCTCAGCCGGACTAATTGAGCTTGACTGTAAAGCTGGGAGGTCAGAGGGAGATGTGAAGACAAACAGGCAGCGAAAGCAGACAGATATATCTCAGCAGCCCCCACGTGGAGAATTAATGCCCAAAAATTGGGCTGTGCTTTTATTAGTTGTGTCTCTGCCGAGAAGTCCCCAGAGATTGTGTGGAAAACAAAGCAACCAGCTTCACTTTGATCAAAAAACTTCTGTGTGCCAAATTTGGCATTGTGTGTCTCTCCGTGTCTGCAACAAAAGCTACCTTGCTGTCTGCAAAAGTCTGGCTGGCTGGTCTGATGTTCAGATTTGAACAGGCTTTTTAGTAGCCTAGAAAACAGAAGAAAAGCGAACAAAAAACAAAGGAGTGAAAATCAGCAAGGACAACATGGCATGCAGACCACCCACCCACCCATATGTCTGTGCGCAGGAGGCAATGAGAAGTTCCTGAAAGTGAATAGCATTAGGCAGCTCTCAGGTAGAGGCAGGTCTGCTGTGGCAAAGAGCAGGCGGGAGGCTTTCTGGCAGCAGCTGCGGACCGATACTCAGATGAAGCCTGGACAAAGGAGCAGCCACAGACGGCAATAAATAATGTAGGTGTAATATCAGTAAATGGATGTGGCCCACGGTGAGCTGGGGGACGTGGGCAGCACACTTATAGGGAGCTGATGAAAGAAAATTAAGGCCAAAAAAAGTGTCTCACTCTTTTCCTCCTCCTTTCTTCCATCCTTCCTTTCTTCCTTTATCTCTTTCTTTCTTTCTTTCTTTCTTTCTTTCTTTTTCTCTCTTTCTTTCTTTCTTGCTTGCTTCTTCCTCCTAATAGCAGCAGTATTAGTTGTAGTGGCAGTGGCAGTATTAGTACTCGTAGTAGTAGTGGGAGGAGTAGTAGTAGTAGTAGTATTGATTGTAGATGATTTAATTACTGTGATGCTGTTGTGTCTTGTTGATGCTGTTTACTGTGCTGTGCTGTGCTGTGCTGTGCTGTGCTGACATGATGGAAGATTGCAGGGGTGGTCTGCCTCCAGCCGGCATTCAGCTCCTGTAAACCTCACGGCATTTATTAGTTGTCATATTAAAGAGGAAATACCATAAAGCAAATGTGCCATAAAAATTCTATTATGGAAATCATCCAGAATAGGTAGCTTGGTGTTGACTGACAGACTGGCCAAAGTATAGTTTACATTTTTTTTTTTTTTACATGGCACGTTCTCACGTGTCTCATGTGCTGAGCCAATTACCCTGTCAGGCGTGCTCTGTAAGGGCAAAGATGAATCCGCTGCTTGAGGGAGAACAGTCATTCCTGACACCTATAGCTTTCCAGAAGGAGTCTCGGAGGACTGCTTTCATCCTAATGATCCCACGGACTACGCCCATGATGCCGTGATTTGTGGCGGCGCACCGCCATGTACCAGCAGTCCCAAAGCAAGGCCATATATGAGCAGTGGGGTGATGTGGAAGGCATTAAGATTGCAATCAGCCCACAGCCTACTGGCTTTGAACAATGCGAGAGAGACAAGAAGAATATGGATGCCTTTTCTGTCTAGAGTGTATTTGCACAGTCTCAACGTCCCACGGCCGCCATTGATGTGGACTTATTCATCCTGGGCTTTGAGAGCAGCACAGATAAGAAGGCATCCATACGCCATTCGTCAAATGGATTGTTTGGATCATTCTAGAACAAATACAGTGGATTAATTTCTCAGGCTGCTTGTGACCGCCTCTTCCAATCCACACAGCAGGCTACTCAAGTAGATTTTTTTCCCCCTTCCTTTTTTTCCCATTTTACCTCTCTAATGGATCCTCTCTGAGCTCTGGAACGAAACTGCGACATAGTGTGTGTGTGTGTGTGTGTGTGTGTGTGTGTGTGTGTGTGTGTGTGTGTGTGTGTGTGTGTGTGTGTGTGTGTGTGTGTGTGTCCCAGGGCCCTGGCTGTCTCTGCAGCCAAGTCCTGGGCATCCAGTTCTCCATGTCCCTCCCCACCCAGCCCATCCCTCTCTGGGGACCTGGCTGTGGCCTCCTGAAGGAGCTACTGTAGCTAGCTGGCGCTCAGGACACTTTCATCCCGCCGCAGCTCCAGCCCCAGCCCCAGCCCCAGCCAACAGCACAGCACTCAGCTATTTATACCCCCACCGTGACTGCAGTGGAGGCACCGAGACCGTTACAACAGCAACAAAACTGCTGTAATTAGTGGAGGATCTGCATGTACTATAATGAGTAAACAAGATGTTGTGTGGTATCATTGATAATTATCATATGCAAATCTCATGGAATCCCATTTCAACAGACTATTTTTAAACCAGGGAGAGCCGGAGGGATTAGAAAAGTTTCATTGTATTACAAACATCCTATTTTCTCAGTGAAACTCGGGCAGGATTTTGAAGGCGATTAAATCTCCAATAGACTGTGTTGCCTTTAGGAAGAGCATGTTCAATAGGCAGGACTAACTATGGGTTAGAGGGAGAAGCTGTGACTCAGTACATGCTTACAACAGCACAGACCCAGAGCCATCTTCTTTATTTGTGTGTTCTTTCACAAGATAACAGTCACTATCAAGAAATGCACCATAGTTGTTTTTCACAGTGTATTTGTGAAGGCCATGCTGCCCATTGAACGTGGAATCCTACACATTTCCACTTGATACTGTTTGTATTGCTGCTGGACAGGTTGGCCAGCACTACCATGGTTACTGTGGTTCATTTTACTCCGACTATACTGCCTTTTTGTCTCTGATAAAATAGGCTAATATTCAGCAACTCGTTTCAGAAATAATTGCCGTGACCTATTGTTTCAGATGATTGATCTGCTTTCCCCCTTCCGACACTGGCTTTCTGGCTTTTCGACAGAATGTGTTTTATTAATTAAGCCAACGAAGATGAAGACGCCTCTGTTGGATGCATTGATCATTGTAGATCACTGAAGCTTATTGTGGAGTAAGCCTCTGATGAGTGACAACTTATTCAGACATGCAAGGGCATCTGCTGAACCAGTGAAACAAATTCAGCACTACTCACTCCACTGCTGAGAACTGAAATATTCTAATAAGTTATTATGGATATCCAGGCTTTGATGTGAGGCCGCCAGGAGAATCTGTCAGATTAATTTCACAAAGGCTCATCTTCCTTCATGTGAATGCCTGTAGTCTTTCAAAAGAAAAAAAAAACTATGCATATTGACATAAAATGCAAGAAATGGTTTGATGAAAACTTTGTAATGATTCCTCTCTCTCTCTCTCTCTCTCTCTCTCTCTCTCTCTCTCTCTCTCTCTCTCTCTCTCTCTTTCTCCTTATTCCAAATTTATTCTCACAATTCTGTTCCCAGTTATTTCAGGAGTTGTTGGATTTATCTGACATTTTTTTGGTCCTCTGCTAGGCATATTAATTTTGACTACATAGACACACCCTGAGGTGTTTCTGTCTTGTGCAGAAATGATGTGCTAGGATATCACCTACTAGGAAAAGTGCTAACACCTTGATGGAAAGACTTGAGAATGATACAGTCATAGACTCATAGTCAGTGTACCGTATGCAGGTGAGATACAGTAGTTTTTTGGCTGCATTGGTGAGTGCAGAGAGCAGTGGGACGTCACAGTAACAAGCTCAGCAATTTAGTGGTGGCCCATTAGAAATCGCTTTTTAGTTTAGTTAGTTTTTAGTTTAAGAACTTGGGCATCATTAAGATTGTAGAGACACAGTCTGTTGTGTCACAGTTTGATTCAGTCTATTCACAAGACTCACTGATTTCACAATGATACTCTTGGATGAGGCACACATTGGTTGGTTGTGCGATCGAGGAGCAGACGCTCATTAAAGATTGCAGAAACACAGTCTGTTGTATCCACAGTTTGATTCCAATCTATTCACAAAACTCACTGATTTCACAATGATACACTTTGGAAGAGGCACACTCTTTGGTTTGGTTGTGCAGATCTTGGAAGTGGAGCAGACACTAGCACTTAAGTGATGACAATAATATGTGGGCAAATTTACTCCAAGCCTGCCACTACAGTATGTTGCCTCCAGGAACAAAATGTAGTGTTTTCACAATTGTATGGGCTTCCTGCTTGTTAGTCAAGAGCAACTGTTACCTGAATGCTTTCCCTTTAGATCATACAATAGTAACAAGGTGTACATGTGAGACTGTGAGAGGGGATTTTTAAGGTTAGTGTCACTCCTAGTATTAGTCCTATTATTAGAACGGTGCCAGACATGCTGCTACACATGCTTTTTTTTTTTGCACGTTTTAAATATCACTGTACATAACAGTGTTGTTCACTGGTTTTATTGCAGTAAATAGAGTCTGTCAGAGCAAACATCAAAAAGTGCCTAAAATATTCCCATGTGTTGATGGAGAGCACAGAGAGAGTGTCTAGAAATATATTTAATTGGCTGTCTTCCTCTGCATTCATTTCAAGTGAAGGCTCTGTCAACTGTTTGTACCTTGGAGATTGTGCTGAGCGCAGGACTGGATTACAGTGCCGAGGAAGAAACTTTAGGGTAGTAGAGAACTCGCTTCTGGGAAGAAAAAAAATAAAATAGATGTATTGATCCCGATGATGTCCATGTCTACACAATAAGTGGTGCACCAAGTGACTGGGAGTGCAGGGGAATAGCGCTAGCCGAGCTCCTTGGAAAGCACTTTATTGCTTGTTCATGAGTCCCTGTGTCAAGCACAGTGCCTATGGATGGGAGCGCCTCTAAAGGACTCTAAATGACTATACCCAGTCTCACAGAGATGCTTCTGGTAATGAAAAACATTTCATTTCCAAATGGGAAATCGCAAACAAGGATGGGCCACTTGGTAAATGGCTTCATATTCCCCCATTGTTATGGGGGACTGATAAAAAAACTGAAATAGCTCTCAGTCTTGTCTCAATGGCCATTATAGAAGCATTATTATTTCTTTTTCTGGGGTACAAGCTGATTCACAGATTTCTCTCCACACGGCTGTGTAGATATTGTGTTAGCTATGGCAGTATTTGAGAAGACAGCTGCTACCTTTTCTTTAATTAATTTTTGTAAAAGAAAATCTCATTAGACCAAATCATATAATATGAGTAATAGAAAACAGCCAGTCTTTGGCTTGGTCAACAAGAAAAAAGCCATCTCAGTGTTTTTGTAAAATGACAAGTAAAATATAGCATACTGCTGGCCATGACTACTTTTCATGCTCTAATCAAAGCTGTGAGACTCTGCATGAGTAGCTATGTGGCTGTTTTACACACACTTCTTGTAGCTAATCAACTTGGTCAATCTCTTGGGATTATTAATCACATGTTTAAATTCAACTCTGAAAGCAGAAATTCCATAGAACTCATAGAATGTCAGATATCCCTGACAACCATAAATAACTGCTAATACCCTTGCTATATTTGCATATTAGAATAGATCAGAGGAAAAGCTGGAGAGCAAAATGTAGTCACAATATACACTGTCGAGGGGCAGGCTTGCCAAGAGTGTTTTTGAATGATAAAACACTGCCCCCTCTTGGCTGAATGTTTGTGTGTGTGCGCGGTGTGTGTGTGTGTGTGTGTGTGTGTGTGTGTGTGTGTGTGTGTGTGTGTGTGTGTGTGTGTGTGTGTGTGCCCCATGTTTCATGCAGAAGGTCAGTGGAGTCGTGGACATGACATATATAGTAATCAGCTTCTGCATGTAAATGGCCGTGAGAGGGACGTGCTTTTGCAAATCATTAATAATGATCAGGCTATGTTAGCAACAACACAGAGTCCGTCGTCTCTGCCGTTTGGCCTTTGAACAGCACAGGCAGTGCTGGGATGCACGTCAAGGGCACACCAAAAATGGGATGTGTGACTTGGTAGATATGGCATAATTATAATTGAATCTCTAAAACACTTAATTGAAGTGAAACAGCTGCCTGAAAATACACATCAAGGGCAAAATCGTGCCGACTTCCACGCTTGCTGAGAGCCCATTTTATTCCAAAGAGAACAGTAGTACGTCAAGGAGCAGTTTTGTGTTTGGGGTGTCAGAAAGTAGCAACTCTTCATTTTCTCAGCGCACTAATGTGCAAGCTGATGGGAACTAATGGGAGAATAAAATTACTACTGCCATTAACTTCTCATTTCCTAAATGGTTTGTTTTGGGCATTACTAATTCAACCAAGCAAACAAATGCAACATGTCCTCAATAACAAAATAATGGACCCTATGTTCTACTGCTCCTTTTTCCTGAGATTTGTCTAAATGCTAAATTGCCCTCTGGTGTTGTTAATAGTTCAATATTCACAGGAGGAGCTTGTTAATAATGTTTTTCCGCTGTCTCTAACTTGGCATGTCATGACTGTTTTGTCTTTAAGATTGAAAAAAAGCCAAACAAAAAAGTGACACTGAGTTCTATAAGCTGCGTTCTCCAGATCGTATCTTGACAAAATGAGAATGATGCCATCAAGAGATCCCCCCCACCCCCTCCCTCCCTCCCCTGGGGGAAATGGCACTGCACTCTTTCCATCAAATCAACTCCCTGCGCCGGGCGGCGTGAATAAATAGAAATAAATAAGTAAGGGTAAATAAATGGGAGAAAGTCCGGGGAGCCCGTGCTCTAATGCCTCTGCAGCACTTTGCTGCCTGTGCGCCACGTGCCTTAATCACTTGTAAGACTTGATTGAGTGTGCCTTAATAAACATTGCGCTGTCTGTCTCTCTGTCTCTCTCTCTCTCTCTCTCTCTCGGCCTCCCTGTGATTAGTGCTTTATGTGCTCTGCTCTCCCCAGGCTGAAGACGCAGTCCTGAAGATTGATGGAGGGCCATGCTATTCAAACAGCAGGTGTTGCTTAGACAGAAACTCTTCGTGCTGGGCAGCCTTGCTATTGGGAGTCTCCTCTATCTCGTGGCCAGGGTTGGGACCTTGGATAGGTCAGTGCACCACTGATACTACTATACTACTACACATCTCACATCCTCACAGTGCTGAAACAACATTGGAATTGCGTATGCAAGGCATGCATGAATGATTCCCATGTCAGCAACAATGTGTATGAATAATTCATTTTCAATTGATTGCACATTCTGAGTTAATTGAACATAGTGTCATATATAGGAAATGTTTATGTCACTCTAATACAGTACATGTTGTATATTGAATTTCCTATTCATATTGTAACACATTTTATGCCTTTGAAATGTTTTTGATGTAGGCTACAGCCAATTTGCCCCATTGAGAGTCGACTGGCCCCTCCTGGCCTTGCCGAACAGATCTCCTTAAGGACCCTGCAGTACAAGCGCAGCCTGCTCCACGAGCTCCGCAAGGGCAATGCCACCAAGGAGCAGATCCGCCTGCACAACCTGGTGCAGCAACTCCCCAGAGCCATCATCATCGGGGTGCGCAAGGGTGGCACCCGGGCCCTGCTGGAGATGCTTAACCTGCACCCGGCCGTGGTCAAGGCCTCCCAGGAGATCCACTTCTTCGACAACGACCAGAACTACGCCCGCGGCATCGACTGGTACCGAGGGAAGATGCCCTTCTCCTTCCCGCACCAGATCACCATTGAGAAAAGCCCAGCCTATTTCATCACCGAGGAGGTCCCCGAGCGCATCTTCAAGATGAACTCGTCCATCAAGCTGCTCATCATTGTGCGGGAGCCCACCACACGCGCCGTCTCCGACTACACACAGGTGCTGGAGGGCAAGGAGCGCAAGAACAAGACTTACCACAAGTTCGAGAAGCTGGCCATCGACACCAACACCTGCGAGGTGAACACCAAGTACAAAGCGGTGCGGACCAGCATCTACACCAAGCACCTCGAGCGCTGGCTCAAGTACTTCCCCGTGGAGCAGTTTCACATAGTGGACGGAGACCGGCTGATCACAGACCCCCTGCCCGAGCTACAGCTGGTGGAGCGCTTTCTCAACCTGCCCTCCCGCATAAGCCAGTACAACCTGTACTTCAACGCCACGCGGGGCTTCTACTGCCTGCGCTTCAACATTGTCTTCAGTAAGTGCCTGGCAGGCAGCAAGGGACGCACCCACCCTGAGGTGGACCCAGCCGTGGTGGCCAAACTGAGGAAGTTCTTCCACCCGTTCAATCAGAAGTTTTACCAGATCACAGGCCGGACTTTCAACTGGCCCTAAGGAGACTCTTTGGTGGAAGCACTGCCATTCCAAAATACTGATGTTGAAATGAAGCACTTTTCTTGAAATTGAAACTGAGGCAAACAAAAAAATGTGACCAAATAAATCTAATTGACTACATGTTTTTTTTTGTCTGTAAAAGTAAGCCAATGGAAAAAAAGAGATTTTTGAATTGTGCGTTAAAATGTTCAGTTATTCCTGTTGATGCAAGCTCTACAGTTGCCCACTGTAATCAATGTGTTCACTGCTAACCTGTATGGACCCCGGCATTAACTACAGATGTTGAGATTATTTGTGAAAAGGCCATATGATCATATGAAAGGATCCCACTCTATCTCTTGTGAAAAGTAAGCACCATTCTACATACCATACATATCTATATCTCTGGGGTCAAATGCACCTCTGAATGTGGACCTGATGCAATTTCAACAGTTTGTGTCCCTTCGTTGCTTTTGAGTATAATGACGGAGGCATTGTCAAGACAGTGTTAAAGGAGATTCATGGATCCCCATAAGAAATTATGCAGGTGCTATTTATTTTCAGTTCAAAACAATGCAGTTCATGGTGTAGTGTTAGTGTCTTATATTTTGAGCATGTTCTCAAATTTAAACTATGCACCTATTTACTTTAATCAGCCATCCAGTGATTGTATCCATTCTGTAACCTAATGTGAGTGGAAGTGAAAGATTTGCTTATGGGCAAAGATTTTACATTGTTGTATTCCTGATAAAAGAAGATACATGATTTATCAGCGAAGCATTTAATATGTAATATATAGTGTTCAAACAGACCTAAGTTATTTTTTTTCCATTTGTTTTATATGCTTACAGAAAATCAAAGTGTTTTATTTTGTTTAAACAAAACTGTGGTCCATTCTACGTAACGGATTCTTCACACTTACAAGTACCACTGTATAATAAATGTTTCATTCGGTGGCAGAAGGATTGAATTAAAATAACTTTAAAACACCATTGTCTTCAGTTTCTCTCTCTCTCTCTCACACACACACACACGCACACACACACACACACACCACAACAATGCCATTACATACGTTTACCATATATGTGCAAGCAAGTTCACATACAGACATATTTTAGTGTGGTGATATAATTGAGTAAAACTGGATAGAATGTTTTATATATATATAAATATAAAATTATATATATATTCTTTGAAGCTGTGAAGGTTCCTGCAGTATTCTCTTACATCACTTGGTGCTAGTAGGCCTGGAAGTGTGGGGCAGAGGTGGTAGACAGCCTAATCTCAGTGAATGATGGCACTCCACGCTGTGCCGTTAGATGAGGCCATCTATAAACGGGGGACGGCAAAGCATTAAATAAGAACTCACTTTGTGGAGCAGAGCGAATCCGGGACTCGACTTCAGACTTATTCACTGACAACAAGTAAGGCAAATGTACACTGGTAGGATTTATCAATGATGCATAGACAGACACGTTCTTATCTGATATGGGGGATTCAAACATGGAGTACCTCATGCAAACCACAGAGAATCAAATAGATATGAATTATATGTAGCCTATACAGTATATTCAAATCATGTAAGAAAGCTTATGACTCATCTCCTTATTTTAACAGTGTTTCTTCAGGGATAAAGGCATATCTGACTCAGAGGAGCTTTTTAAGAATGCACTGTAATGTTACTTTATTAAGCATTGACAGTGGAGTAATTACCTGAAATGTTTATCATGTCTTGTTGCTTAATGTCCCACATGAAGGCAATTGAACGCAAACATGTTTAATTAATCACTGCGGACAGGAAAGTAATTAACCTGTTTCACACGCCTGTCCAGTGCGAATCTCTAATCTATCACTGTTAATGCAGTTTGGTTAATTGTAAAAGAAGTGGCCAACTCTAAGGGCACACTTTCAGAATTAGTCATTAATCACCTTAGGTCCAAAGAACTGTGCCTGGCAGTCTGGGCCTAGACATCTCATCTACTATCTTCTGTCCATCTAATGCACACTAGACTGTGAGACATTTGCTGCTTAGTGATTTTCTGAGTGGTGCATGCAAGACACTGGCATAAACTCTGCCAGCAGAGATGACAGACGAATGCCAGAAGAATAACACACGTGCAGGCTCATCTGGCTCTCATAAATTATGATTTATGGCCTAGATCTTTCAGTTACAGACCTAGCATGAAAAGCAAGATATTGAAATAGGTCAGCCTAAGCTAACTTAGAATTTATCTGTGCATTGTTTGTGTTACATTTCGTATGTTTAGACCCCCCACCTTCATACTCGCAGACACCACACACAATCTTTGATGATGCTCCACCCACTTTGCCCTATATCTTTCTTTGCACCATTGACGGACTGCTAGACCCTGTTCTGTTGTTCTAATTTCGCACGGTTTGTGGAAAAGTAGTCCAACATGGCTTACACCCTTTCAACTGGTACAAAGAAGAAGGTCTGCTACTATTATGACGGTAGGTAGCATATCAGCTTCCTTTCTTTCGGAGGGATGGATATCGTTACAGTACTGTCTGGTTTGCAGTACGAATGAGACAGTGCCGAAAGCTAGCTAGGTAGCTAATGTGGCTAACGTACTAGCAAACAAATGTGTTATGTACGTGTGTCTTTCTTGCACGCTCTCATCAACCCGATGCGTACGGTGTTTTGGTGGCGCATTGGGTTATATTATGTGTATGTTAGTAGTATGATTTCTCCAAAAAATACCTTATAACAATCAATGAAATCTAGACATCCCCGACATTGGCATAATGTTAGCTATGATAGCACGCTAACAACCACTCGTGTATGGACTATGGGTATTGTGCTCCATCATTAGCCGGCTTGTTAGCTTACAAGTTAAACATATACGCAACATGACTTTAAGTTTAGATATGATTATTTCAACTTCCTTTTTTACTTGAATCGAAGTTGACTATTTTTTTCACGCGTCATATTTTCCTTAAAAACGTTAATATCTTTTTAAGATGATAACTATTGCCGCCAAGGCCCAGGAGAACTGATGGATAGTCCTCCGACCGAATGCACTGTCCAATGCGCATGTTCAAGTCCTAAAAAAATGATAAAAGTTTAGTTTGTATGGTCTCCTTTACTTTAGATTAGTTAGAATTACAATGAATTTTGGAGTGCCGACATGTTGCCTACATATCTTATCGTGTGTTGAAATGTCTTTTCAGGTGATATTGGGAACTACTATTACGGCCAAGGGCACCCCATGAAACCTCACAGGATCCGCATGACTCACAACCTGCTGTTAAACTATGGACTATACAGAAAAATGGAGATTTATGTAAGTGAGGGCTGAGGAATATGACCAAAACTCTGAGAAGTTCATTATTATTCACATATTACATTATTCACAGTTGGGGAGTAGAGATATTGTTGGACCACAGTGATTGAATCACCTCCATGAACATCACAGATGGCAACTAATTTGTAGGCATATCTGTACAGTTTCTAACAAGTTTTGTTTGTGTTTGGTTCTCATTGTTTACATTTCTTCTTTTTGGGATTTTTTTCCCCCAGAGGCCACATAAGGCCACCGCAGAAGAAATGACAAAGTATCACAGTGACGACTACATCAAATTTCTGCGTTCTATTCGTCCAGACAATATGTCAGAGTTCAGCAAGCAGATGCAGCGCTGTAAGTCACATCTTGGTGTCTTAAAACACAGACCATCATTGGACTAACCTGGAGTGAGCTTAGTGTTTACCTGAAGAAAAGCACTTTTTTACCCTGCTCTAGTTAATCTGTCATGTCTGTGCTGTGTCTGTTTGCAGTCAACGTTGGGGAGGACTGTCCTGTGTTTGATGGCCTGTTTGAGTTCTGTCAGCTCTCCACAGGTGGTTCAGCAGGTACGTTATCCTTATACTTTCTTAATACATCAGAGTCTGATTTATTGACTAAGTATACTTACATGCACAAGGAATTTGACTTTGACATGTGTGAACTCTCTGTACACTTAATAATAGACATAAAGATCACATAGAGAGTGGAGAGGCTGTCATCGTTACACCTATTAGATTTTTTTTAGGCTTTGGAAAGGCTTGAAAACAGCGAACCATATGAATGATGATCTTACATGACCAGAGCACAGCTTGGTTGACAACTTCTCTAAATTTTACAGCTGAATTATGTCAAACCAGCAGCTTGATAAAAGAACCCTCCACCCCCGCTGTCCTCTATTTTGAGACTGCAACACTGCCCTGACCTTCCTTTTATGAGGCATTGGTGTGGACTGTCATATTTCATCCCCAGAAAACGAGCCATGCCAAGTTCTCCCATGGTTGGCCACAAACATATAATTTATAAGTCCCATAACCACTTCTCTCCCTTCAGGCTAGCTACTTAATGGGCACAAATACTGGAACCATTGGCTTGAATGCATTTGTATTTCCCTATTTTGTCGGTAGGGATGGTCATTTATTGGGAAGGCTGGGCTTACCAGTTCAGGACTCAGACTTGTGACCAAAGCAAAAGAGTATAAATACTTCAACTTTGTTTCACATGGATGAACTACTGGAGCCCAATGCATTCCTCGGACAGAAAGGGATCAAATGTTCAGTTCCTGTACATTAACTGGCAGTGCTGATTTGTTTTGAACCAACACAATTTGACTGATAAAAAGCATACTTCAGATAGTGATGAAACGTGTAACGTGTGTGTGTGTGTGTGCTCTCTCTGTGCCACAGCTGGAGCGGTCAAGTTGAACAGGCAGCAGACAGACATCGCCGTCAACTGGGCAGGTGGTCTTCACCACGCCAAGAAGTCTGAGGCCTCAGGGTTCTGTTACGTTAATGACATTGTCCTCGCCATTCTGGAGCTGCTCAAGTAAGGCTCGGAGACGGTCACCTCTTTTCCTGACCTGGTCATTGCTTAGTTCTCTAACCTGCTTCCCTTCACTATGGGATATTGTGTTGAGTCAACTGTGAGATGTAAGGCATCATCAGTGAAATGGGACTAACATGTGACATCTGAAATGACAGGTATCACCAAAGAGTGCTCTACATTGACATTGACATCCATCATGGCGATGGTGTGGAAGAGGCATTCTACACCACTGACCGAGTCATGACCGTGTCCTTCCACAAGTATGGAGAGTATTTCCCTGGCACAGGAGACCTAAGGGTAAGACTGGAGGAGGAGGAGCCAGTGTTGACCTCATGACATTCTGACTTGTGCACAAACGTTGAGGAAAGCATTGACATGCACAGTATATTAAAACCAGTTTACATGACAATCAGTATTCAGAATTTGAACAGCAGTGGGGGGCAAGATTTTGCTAAATTTTGTGAGGTTTATGTCCATGGGAACCTCGAATAGTAAAGTAAAGAGTAGATTCTAGTAGTAGGAGTAGATTAATCTTGCACAAAGTGGACCCCGAAGTGTTGAATACTGACATAAGCAATAAAAACTTACATACTGAAAAAGATGTATTAAATCAGTCCATAAATGTAACTGGCTGGAAAAGTCCAGGGAATGGATACTGCTAGTGCCCTACAACTTCTAATTATAGAATGGATGGCTTACATACTGTATTTTGCCTTGTTCTCTGATGCTAAAATAGAATGAACTTTGATTGATCAAAATAATTTGGCTAAATAGAGCTCTCTTTAGCGACTACAGGTGAACAAATTGATGTCCTACTGTAGGGTTTCTTTGTTTGAGAGATCCACCAATGAACAGTCAGAATGAGGAGTATTAACGGAGGTTGATTTGCTAAATTATTTTATCTATGAGGTGAATACATGGGTGAGGGAGCATAGGAATGCGGTTCCTTTCATCATTCTTTTTGCATGAAATGGATATTACATGCAATTTTCATGTAGTTATTGTGTAAATAAAGAAAACAGAAATTTGTGGCTCTATATCCTGTGAGTGAGAGTTTTGGAAGGTGTTGGTGTGATGAATGGTGATTGTGTATAGATCTTTATCTGTGTTTGATCTGGTGAAATCTGTATCTCTAAACACCAGAATATGTTTAGCTGAAGTGCTTCAACACCTGTGTTTTTGCCTGTAGGATATTGGAGCTGGAAAGGGTAAATACTATGCGGTCAACTTCCCCCTGAGAGACGGCATTGATGATGAGTCTTATGAGCAGATATTCAAACCAGTGAGTTCACCATCCCAATTACTATCATCCATTTTTTTTATTGTCGCATACTGTAGCAAGACCGTGCCACGAAATTGCCCATGGTCATTTGTGTGTGTCTGTGTGTGTGTGTGTGTGTGTGTGCACTTGTGCACGTGTGCAGGTGATGGCCAAGGTGATGGAGATGTACCAGCCGAGTGCAGTGGTTCTGCAGTGTGGGGCCGACTCTCTGTCAGGAGACAGGCTGGGTTGCTTCAACCTCACTATCAGGGGTAAGGGGTCTTCCACACACACACACACACACACACACACACACACACACACACACACCAGGATAGGATCCTGTCTACCTCTGCTGTTATTCTCCACAGAAGTGGAAATGTAAGATATTTGTGTAGATTTTTTTGTTTTAACTTAATCACACATAATTTGTCATCAATTTGTGTCCTCATTTGTCACCAGTTAAAACAATGAGGGATGCTATTAAAATGTTTTAGTGGGAGATGGCGTAAAGAAAATGGTCTTTGGGACAATTAGTCATCCCAGTGCAGCCATTTCCACAGCAGTTGTTGGACTGTGACCGCACTAATCTGAGTACATTTGTCAGGCTCAGATGCAGAGCTTATGGGATAGCTGATGTTAATGACGCTAATGCTAATTGCATGGGATTCACAGACACAAGACCTTTATTGGCATGAAGATCTCCTACCTCTGTATCTCAAAGCCGTAATGGAAAGCAATACATTGCGAAATGACAAAAACTTTTGTACAAAAATATTAATGGAGTTGTAAATCATTTTAATTATTTGTTTTCCAGAAGTCCTCTTGCATTTTAGAATCACCCTGTTAAGGTTAAGTGGAACTAACAGTTGTTTGAGGGATCAAAGCTCCTAAAAGTTTAAAAGTTAGAGAGTGTATTGAGACATAGTGATTGTGAAAAGTTCAATACATGAGATGTCAACAAGCGGTGATTATGCTACACAATCATAGCTCTGCTCCGCTTTTTATAAAATACTCTACGATCTTGCTGTTCCTGCATAAGACCCATAAGCAGGTGGATCACTTACAAAGTGAAAGAAGAAAAACAAACAGTTAAAAGTTGCCCCCGAGTGCCACTGAAAAGCTGGCTGACTGAGCTCTTACATTCATAAACATTCATTCATTAATGAATTAATCTAGTCTTTCATTGACTAGATTGAGAGTTGTGAGAAGCAGGAAGATGTATGATCCTGAGTGTTTTTGTTGGATCCTTATCTAAGCTCGGGGGGTGTGTGTGTGTGTGTGTGTGTGTGTGTGTGTGTGTGTGTGTGTGTGTGTGTGTGTGTGTGTGTAGGCCATGCCAAGTGTGTGGAGTACATGAAGTCCTTCAACCTGCCCCTGCTCATGCTGGGCGGAGGCGGCTACACCATCCGCAACGTGGCCCGCTGCTGGACCTACGAGACGGCGACGGCCCTGGACACAGACATCCCTGACGGTACGCCCACTTCTGCACGCCTCCACCCATGACAAACACACACCAGTACTGCATGTGAGCCAGCAGGGGGCAGGTCTGAGCAGGGAGGGACCCAGCTCCACTTTAGCATGAAGCACTGCTCTCCTTTCAGATGACTATTCAGTAACACACCCCTCCCCAACCACAACAGAATTCTACACACTTTACTCCCTACCCTGCCCGAGCCCTCTAATGTATGCACACTATAGGCTGATAATCACACACTGCATTTCCTACACATTGTAGCTAAATGCATGCAATTTTAAAACTCCAAAATTGAAAAATAAGAATTTAAGGCCTTAAAGGAGAGATGAAGCAATACAGTAAAGGCATGTAAAATGCACCAGCCAATTATATGTAGATATCCTATGAAAAAAAAGTTAAGTCATAAAGTAAGGTAGCCGTTTTTTAGAAAAAGCGCATTGAAGTATGCATTATTCTTACCATTTTAGCCAGTCCGCCGCCATTTTTATTTCAGAACTTTACACAACCATTCTGAAGTTAGTCAGCTAATACAACTGCAGTTTTCTACTCACCTCATCCAAAATTTGCCTATCTCAGTGTGATGAGCTACCCGCTGTTGGTTACCTCCTAGCCGCACAGAAAAGACATCTTTGATTACCATTTTGAAGTGATTTTTAAAGCAGGCTAAATTTGCGCCTACGTCACATGACCAACGTCTGATCAGAATAGAATCACATACACATGCATGTAAACCCATGTTTCAATCAGAATACTTTATTCGGAACAGAAAAATCTGAGTGGAAATGTCCATGTAATCGGGGCTTGTCTCCTGTGTGTTGTATCTTTTTTGTGAGTGCTTGCTTGTGTGTGTGTGTGTGTGTGTTTGTCTGTCTGTCTGTCTGTCTGTCTGTAACAAATACACACACAGACAGACAGACAATGTTGGAAAAACACACCTCCAAATCAAAGTTAGGTTAAAGTTGTTATCGATGACATTTGGTTACATGATTTAAATAGTTTGTTCAACCAACAAATTTATCAGAACATCATAGAAGATGTTTGCTTGCATCCAACATTTGCTTACTTGCTTGTAGCTAAACATCAAATAGCAAGTGTTCCTATTCTGATGCTTTTATGTCTTGCAGTCCTGAGGGGTATTTATCCTGGCCTTGCTGTCTAAAGTTGGGGGTTAGGGGTGCACTTTAGCATAGAGTATCACAACAAGAGATCTAGACCTTAGGAGGAACTCCATAAATATGTCCCCACTCTCAAGGTAACACTGGTGGTGTGTGTGTTTGGGGGGGTGTTGGCACAGCCTCTTGGCAATGCCTCCCACCCCTCTGTGTCAGCTGGAACTGTGTGTGTGTGTGTGCGTGTGCGGTGGCGGATGGTGGGTGAAGGATGGCCAGCAGAGGCTGCTGTCTGACAGGGAGCCGAATCAGCACTATGTCACACTAGCCGAGTATTAATGTGTGCGCCAGGCCACATTACCACTGCCTGTCAGACACGCCGCTTGCTTAATGGAATGTGGATCTCTGAGGGGAACACACACACACACACACCCTCCCTCAATGGGTGTGGTAGATGCTCTCATCACTTAAGTCGATGATAACAATCCATTATTTCTTAAAGTTATTTAGCATTTTGGCCACCAGTTCTGTTTTAGAAAAGCATTCTAAATGAAAAATGCTGGTGATCTCCATAGCTGATGTGTCTGGTTCTCTCCTCCACTCCAGAGCTTCCATACAACGACTACTTTGAGTACTTTGGCCCCGACTTCAAACTGCACATCAGCCCCTCCAACATGACCAACCAGAACACCCAGGAGTACATGGACAAAATCAAGTGAGTCAGCAATCTTCCACAAATGCCTCTGTCTTCCAGCACTTAGAATTCCACTGTGAGGTGCTTTTTTTTCCCCATGATGTGAGTTTGAGAGCAAAAACTGCTTTGCTTTCCTATTTTGTGGAAGTTTTATTCACACGATCATTAGTTTTTGAATGTCGTAACTTAAGAGTTGGCTTCTCAAACATGAAGTGTATCGCCTGTTAATGTAGCGTATATGTTGGCAGTAGGTGAGTTGGGATGTTGGCAGTAGGCGAGTGTAAAAGAAGTAGACACCAGTGCCCTTGGAGTTGAGTGAAAGGCCCTGACTCTGTGTGTGTGTGTGTGTGTGTGTGTGTGTGTGTGTGTGTGTGTGTGGCCTGCAGGCAGCGTCTGTTTGAGAATCTGCGCATGTTGCCCCATGCACCGGGTGTGCAGATGCAGGCCATCCCTGAGGACAGCATCCCTGACGACAACGTGGACGAGGACACGGAGGACCCAGACAAGCGCTTGTCCAGTAAGATTGCACAGCCAGTCTCAGCACCTCCAGCTCAGGGCTCTTCATACAGTCCGTTTAGGGACATGGAATCCCAACAACCCCCCTTAACTCTAAGCCCTGAAAACTCTGAGCCCTGAATCACTTCACTAGCATGAACTCACCGCATGATTGGCTGAATCAAGTCTGTTAGGTGTGGGATGTTGAGGGCTTTAGGATTTATCCTTTTTATCGGAGAATTTGTTTTGGCATCATCTCCTAATTAATTTGGATGACGTATAGTCATATGAAGGGTGGATAATTGGGGGGGATGGGGGAGGGGTAGGAAACCCAATTACACAATGATATTGCTATTTTTTCAGACATCATTAGCATGTTCTAGTAGAGTCTGAATAAGGTTTGTATGCCTTTTCTTTAGCTTGTTCACTAGTGTTACAGCAACAAAGTCCCCTTAAGGGAGAGAAGTGAGATTACTAGATTATTGAGTTTAGTCTCCCAGGCCAAGAACAATGACTCATACAGTAGGTCTGCATTACGCCTGTGTCTTCTGACCAGCTTGATGGCATGGTATCATGTGGTGAAATGTGCCTTTGCTTTACAGTCCGTGCCTCTGATAAGAGGATAGCGTGCGATGAAGAGTTCTCCGACTCGGAGGATGAAGGGGAGGGCGGCCGGAGGAACGTGGCCAATCACAAGAAGGGAGCCAAGCGAGCCCGCGTGGAGGAGGACAAGAAGGAGGGAGAGGAGAAGAAAGTTGGTGAGGACCGACACGCACTTGTGCAAACATACAGTACAACACTGATCTGAGTTCAGTCTCCAGCCCCCTGTGCTCATGCTTAGAACCAGAGACTTTATTATAGGAGGAGACCCAACACTCACTGTATTGCCTCATTGAAATGCATTGGGAAAGTTTGTTACGCGAAGATGGCTGACTTCAGAAACGGGAAGTCCTGCCTCGCAGTGAAAAGAGCCAATTGTGTTGTTCGAAGCAGCATGATGGACGCTTGCCTTTTGTTTATTCCCTCTGTCATAGCCATGAGGCGGACGTTTGCGCAGACGCAGTGAGCAATTGGTGTTAGAATAAAGTGTTTTTAAGCGCTTTTTGGACAACGTCTGTGACGATATTGACACCGTTCAATTACGATTTTAACGAGGATTCAAACAGTGTGCTTGTTAATTGCATGCAACCTGCTCATCTGGATCTCCCCATTCATTTAGATAGGGCCTTGCACTTACTAAGTCCAAATAACTCCCCGAAGGCGTCTCCAAGATGGCTGCCGAGTGAACGGACTTGCCTTAGAAGGACTTTGTTAGAACTTACCTATCCACCCAACCAGAACGGTTGTAAGTTCCCTGTTGTGTGAGACTGGAGTGTGAAAAGCGTGTTGTTGTTGTTGTTGTCCCTGCAGAAGTGAAGGAGGAGGAGAAGACCAAGGAGAGCAGCACAGAGAAGAGCGACACAAAAAGGTCAGTGAGGTCACAGCAGCAGCACCTGCTCATGACAGCCATGTTGGATTAGTAGGCACTCAGTACACCGGCTCTGACAACATTGCAGATTACTTTTGAATTTGACAATTTCATACATACCCGCACACCCATCACGATAACCTGACTTCGCCAGATGGACAATTCCACCCACAATTCCATCTGGGAACGATCCGTTGAAAAAGTTTTGGTCTGTTAGTTTCGTTTTCGTTAGTTTAGTTTTAGCTGATTGGATAACAAGGCATCTGTCTATCACCACCTACGTTGGTGATAGACGGGCCAAATCAACCGATCAGACTCACGAAGCATATGACGTGCTAACATACGTACATGTTCTTTAGACCCGCCTCTTGTTGCGCCACACCTCAACCCGCCTCAAAGCCAACGCTGATTGGTTTGTTTGTTTGGCAACCTGCTCCAAATTCTCGTCAATGGAGAATAGCCAGACTGAGCTGCGAGTGAAGACCTGAAGCTCGCAAGATCAGTTTGGTCTCACGAGGCTACCATCACGAGGCACACAGCGGACATTGTACAGTAGACTGTGGAATTGCCTTAAAGTTCTTTGTCTTAAATGCCTCCAACAAAATAGACCTTAGTCCTAATGCACAGGTGGTGCTAGAGGGTGCTGGTGTGTGGGGTGGGTTAAAAACAATAGACTAAAATGGAAATAAAAAGTTTGTGCACATCTCCAGCAAGTAGTAGATAATTTTGGAACAATACCATTGTCAAAATGAATCTTGAGATCTTTGCCTATAGCTTCTTGCCTTTGCAGGCTGCTCTTTGCTTCCTAGGATTGTTTATGGCCCGTGGTGCGTGTCCCAAATCGCTACTAGCTCTTTACAAGCTAACTGGTTCCTACGATGTTGATGGGCACCGGTTAGCTCGTAAATAGCTCGTAGAAATTTGGGAAACGCACCCAGGTGTGCATGGTAGCATTGGAATTGTGTGCTTGATCAGTTTGTGAGAACTCTTTTCTGTGTGTAGTGTGAAGAACGAACAGACCAGCAGTGCCTGAAGTGGCCACAAGGGGGACTACTGCTCCACACTGGCAGGCTTCACGGCAGAGGTGCCTCTTGCTCCCCACGCCAGACCAGACCTGACTCGACCTGATGCCCTCAAGCATTATATTTATTATTCAAATGTGTGTCTTGGATACATGTTTGTTTTTTTCTGTCATGGTTTCTTCTCCTTTCCCTTTCTTTCTCTCTTTGGTTGGATATCCATTGTCTTTTGTTCATTGTGACAGTCCTTTTTAACCCTTCTGGCCGCTTACAGCATGGTCTTCTTGCTGTCTCTCCCTTTGGAAGCTAAATGTTTTTAAATAGTCTTTTTATTTTTTTGGAAATGAATCGTCTGTTTGTATTGACTTGTCTTAGAGAGAATAATGTGGTTGTTAGAAACGAAACCTGAAATGACTTCATGTTGGTCTCAAATTTGATATTTTGCATTGACGTAATAAAATGTTTTTTATACTTCTTCTTGTACTTTGATTTTTTAATTGGATAGTAGATCATTACTTTGAATTATGTCCTTATTAATCTTATTTTATGTGTCAACAAATTGAATTAAGCAATTTGAGCATTCCATCTTAATTAAAATGTGCAGTTGTGATGAATTCAGTTAAATGAACTGACCTCAGGCAAGTTAGATACATTGTAAATGCTTTGAATGACCTCCATTGATGGTCAGGTTGACCATCAGCATAGTTATCTACTCTAATAAGCCATTTATCAAATGCTTTGCTCATGCAGCAGGGATAAGTTAAATAAGGAATGGACTGGCCATAGGGCTTACAGGGCAATGCCCGGTGGGCCAGCGGTCATTTTTGGGCCGGGGCTGTCATTTATTACTCAATTTCATGAAGGATATTGGGCTACCTAGTTAAATGAAATCTCTCATATTGATGCACTGTGTCCAACTTACAGTGTTCATTTTAGCTAGCCACAGTGTTATTATTTTTGAATAAAATCTTGATCGGCTGCCATGGCCAAAAATGCCCAGGCCATTTTTTGGTGTCAGTCCAGCCCTGAATGAGAGGGAGAAGTAGGATGGATCAAACTGGTAATGTAGGAGACTGAAGTAATTGGCCAGGCTCAGAGACCAGCAGAACATGCAAGTTTGATGTGGTGGTGTTTTATCTAGAAGCAGTCATGCTGGGGTAGCGAGTTACTCAAAATGCTTTTGCCAAGCAAGCTGGCATGACCAGGAAATTAGCAAGAATATTTTCATCTGTGGTGGTTTAAGCTGAGACCTCTATTTGCTCCATATTCAGACCATCAAACTGAATAAGGTTTATTTTTTAATATTAAACAAACTTACACCTGATCAAACCAAACCAGCTGGATATGAAGATAATATTTTAGGTTGCCGCCACATATTAGACATGCATGAAACGGAAAACCAATCTTAGAAAAAAGAATGAAAGTGCACTGTCAGTTTTATCCAGCAGAGGGTAGTGTTGGGCTATGGTGTAGGGTTTTAATGGCAGAACTGGAAAAGCTAGTTCTTCAGATCAAGGGAGACTTCGTCGTGACTGTGATGATGCTTGTTCTCCATCAGTTGGTACTGCTGGCTAATGGTGAGTTTAACCACAGCAGAAAGCAGTGTGACGTCGCATTTGATTGGTCTAAAGCCTATGTTGATGCAAATAATGGCTCACATGAAAGTGCTCTTTCAATACGTCAACCATTTTAAGATGACGCAAGGGGCCAACTCTAATTGCATGCGTAATTGGCACATTCAAGGCACGAATTAAGTAGTACTACTAACTTAACTATAAAGACGTCAGGACATTTAGGACATTTTCCAGCGTCATGCTCGTTTTGGGAGTGCAAATGATGTGGCACCCCTGGCATATGTGTTTTGGTTGTCTACAGGGTGGCGAAATAAATTGGAATGGCAGTTAGCCTATAGTACATTAACACTTTTTCTGTCCTTCCATTATTTTGTTTTGATTCTCAGTGGGAGAGCAATATGCTTAGAATATGGCCTATGGGCCTTGGAGAGTTTACAAGGCCTGGGAGGGACAAGAAGGGCAGCCACCTCAATCTTTAAAGGTCTCCCATTGTAAGACAGGCCCCTAGTTTGCACTTTAAAGGTCACAGAAAGAAAGAACTCAACAAGTTTGCATAAGAGTCAAGCAGTCTGCTAATTTAGCTTGGGAAATATGAAAATGTTACAGGTAAACCAGTTTCTGACAATCTAAAGCCCTATCATGACAAGAGTCATATTCTAAGCCTTCATGTGCATTTTTGTTTGATTATAGTAGTTGAGCAGTTTTCCTCCAAGAAGAATTGCTGTCAATCTAGTAATTGGTAACAGCTTAAGGCGATTCTAACTAGCAATAATCATACTTAAAGTGCATTGTCCCCTCCAAGACATCTTAGACCTTAGAAAAGGTTGTTTTACCATAGTGAAGAAAATAGTTGACGGGGAGTTCATTTAAAACATAATGTGATTATTACCTGTAACTCAATCATGGCGATCTGGCCACGAGAATGGCCAGAAGTAGGTGTGTTGCGGAGAACAAGACATGACAGGGTCTGCTGAAATTTTATTCACATTTATTTTTGCTTTTAGTGTGCTCACAGAAAATTAGAACACCTTAAGCAGAGGAGTTTAATAGCAATTTTTGTAAGCAAAGTTACATTCCATCTCTAAGTCAAATTGGTCAAAGCTTCTCCAGTATTTACAAAAGAAAAGAAAGAGACAAGATGCTACACCAACATTGCATCTGATAGAGATTCCTTAAATTTGTCAAAGACCACTGAAAAAGCATTGTCTGCTGTAATCAAAACATACCACAGTATATAAACAGTAACCATTCCACTTATCACAGCTTGGTTGAGTTCAAAATTGCTTAAAAGGTCTTCCAGGATGACTTTGTTGTTTTTGTTATCTTACAAAAATGAGCAGGGTGGAAAAAAGAGAGCTGCAAACTTCATGTGCTTGAGATCAAGATTTCATTTGTACAATAATCACAGTTAAAAACACCCCGCCTATACATACTTACACTTTATTAAGGTCAGAAAACCAGCAATAAACAATAATGCCTATACAACTTGTAGTTCTACTGAATCAATGACTGGTACAGCTAATGACAGAGGTGAAAAGTTCCTATGATTTTCTTTTAAAAATGCCTTCCTAAATCTAGCTCTGGGAATTGTATCTTTTGTTGTTGCTTTATTACCATTATCCCTCAGTAAATATGACTTTAGTGTTGTAAACCGCATGGTACTTGTGGCATGTAAAAGTTGGTTGTTTTTTTTTTTGTTTGTTTTTTTTACTTTTTCCTTTTTTAGACTACTCTTTTAAAATGTCATAGTCTGTTTGTGGCAGCGCTCCCGGGCACAAAGGTGCCACCTCCACTTCCTGCCCACTGCCCTCTCCGCCCCCCCCACAGCCCTCCCCCGCACTCCCTTCATGTACATCCCAACTGACCCCAGCTCTCCTTCAGACCATGGGCATGTCCATACATTTTTGACAAGTATACATTTTGTATAAAAAAAATGGCAAAAACAAAAAAAGGCAAACAAAACATTTAATACTGATGCAAAAAAATATATGTCAGAGTGTGGATGTGATTTCTTCTGTTTTTTAACTCATCTAAGCCACCCAGCTCACTGCCCGTTGGAATGGTAGTAACCATGGGCCGAGATGGGTTTTGTGGAGAGGAGGGGGGAGGGAGGAGAGAGAGGAAAAAAAAAAGAAAAGCTTTAAAATATCCCTGGTTGTAGACAAGTTCTCCAGAGCCAGGAACTGGCACCACTCCAACATACAAACAGGGAAAAATGTTCTTTGATTATCTTTTTTCCTCCTTTTTCTTGTGTTATCGCTTCCACTGGGCTTGCTGGGGGGCGGCCTACTCTTGGGCCTCTGCGGCTGGGGCCTCTGGACTGGAGGCGGCGGCGGCGGGCTCCTGTGTCGCAGGTGCAGGCTCCTCTGCTTTGGGGGCCTCCTGCTCTGGAGACTTGGCCTCTGCTGCGGGCTCAGCTGCTTTCTCCTCCGCCTTGGGCTCCTCAGCAGCGGGGGCTGCCTTGGCCTCCTCGGCCGGCTTCTCTGCCGTCTCCGCGGGCTTGGCCTCCACTGGACTTGCTGCAGCGGCGGTGTCCTTGGCCTCCTCGGTAGCGGCGGCGGCGGCAGGGGCGGCCTCCTCTCCAGCGGGCTTGGCCTCCTCGCTGGCGGCCGCCTCTGTGCCTTCGGCTCCCTCGGCTTTAGCCTCCTCTGTAGATGCGGCCGCCGCCTCCTCTCCCTCACCCTCACCGGTCTCCTTCTTGGTCTTCTTGAAAGAGAAGCCGCTGAGCTTGAACGACTTCTTGAAAGAGAAGCGCTTCTTCTTCTTCTTGGGCGTTTCGTTGCTGGTGGAAGGCGTGGCACCGTCCTCGGCCTTGGCTTCACCCTCTGCGGCTGGAGCGGCCGCCTCTGCGCTCTCCTTCTCGCCCTCCGCGGCGGCCTCCTTCTCAACAGGTGCATCCTCAGCCTTCTCAGCCTCCTGCTTGGGGGCCTCCTCTGCGGTGGCGCTGCCGTTGGCCTGCACCTCCTCTTTGCTCGCCTCGGCCGCAGCAGGAGAAGCATCTCCATTGACTTTCACGTGACCATTTTCCTGTTGGAAATAACAAGGTTATCAGAACAGGTACAGGTAGTAAGCCTATACACTGCACTTCCACATAGTGACACAGGGGGCAGCAGATACCATAACTTGAAAGGGAAATGATGGGTACCAGCTTTGGGGGGGGGGGGGGGGGGGCTGTTTATTGAATATTTTTAGAAGTCTTATTTAAGTACGTTTTTGCAAATCAGGTCGACTTGCAAAGATCATCTTTTTACATTTGAGTTCTTGCTCTTTTGATCACGGGTAGGCTGTACCGAATCCCCGAAATACCGTGGGCAGTTCAGGCAACTAACGCTAGGCGGCGACGTGCACCTTAACCAGTCCATACAGAACAGAAGCGCCAAACTGAGGCAGATGCTCATTAAAACAGCAGATGCTCATTAATACACAGGATCACGCAGGGCAGCGTTTAAAACAAAATGCAAAAACTAATATTTAAAGAAATACCTTTGCGTCAATCATTTGATAACTTCAAATTCGCCCAAACATAATCACGCCATATCGTTTTTATTTCATCACACAGGATTGAGTCTAAATTGGAGTAGCTATCTGCTGCACCCCTGTGCTAGTAAAGCGTCTCCCTCTGTGAGCATCTGTAACAAAAGGCGTGGTAAGGAGAGCCACATCGAAGCCAGCCATTGTTACAACCGTACCACTATCTCAACCATTCGCTAAACTTCTCCATCGTTTAATAAATATTTCAAACTTGATACCTTCCTTTTCCAAATGGTTCTAAATGGCACTGCTAAAACTTGGATTTACGCCGCTCAATAAATAAACCACATGGCTTGCGTTTGCTGGCATTCAATTAGAATTCTGTCTCAAAAACAATGGTCCAGGAATATCTATAAAATTCGACAACGACTTAAATTACACGACAACAAATAAAGCAAATACTTTCAAGTTGTGTGCCACAGACAAATAGCAAAACTTTCTTGCAGGAATATTAGTCAAAACACCATTACGCCGAAACCCGGCGTGCGCCTGGATGCGGTGCCCAACAATAACGCACAGCGAAACTGACGCTGTTTTCGGTGTATGTTTAACATGAATTGCAAAATATTTTCAATGAAACTTAAATTTTACCTGTCCGTTAGTCTTAGAAGGTGAAGCAGCAGCCTCTCCTGGCTTTTCTGCGACGGTTTCGCCTTTTGCAGCGGTCTTGGAGAATTGCGCTCCCATGCTTTCGCTCCAACAAAGAAACTCAACCGATCCAAAAACGAACAAAGACCACAAGCCTCTTTCTTATTTGCACGCTCTTCGCAGATGCTCCCCTTTGAAAAGTTCACTCTAGGAGTAATCGAAGTCCAGTCTCAGTGAACAAATTGGGTAAAACGCAGAAAAAACTGCTAAGTGAAGAGAAGTAATAAAAAATCCCAGATTTGTGGCTGTGTCGCTCTAGACAGGGTGGAAAATGGAGAAATTTCCCTTGTTGCTAATAAGATGCGGAGTCCAACGCCCAAGTGCACAGATGAATGGGCATTCCGAGCGATGACGGCATCCGCACTCAGATAGAGCCAATCAGAGCTCTCGCACAGAAAATGGGCGAGGTTTAGAAAGCGAGTGAACAATGGAATACAGCAGATTGTTGCTAATCTGAAAAAATCAACTTGTCGAGGCAACATTTAACAAGAACATTTATGGGAAATTTTGATTAGTCTTTTTTCCCCCGCAGATTTACTACCAACAACAAATAATTAAGGATGATGACTATAGCCTGGTACATTGGGCACAGCAGTGGGCTTCAATTTCGCAGTATAGCCTACTCCCAGGATGACAATTTAACTTGGTTCTCCGAAAAAATATGATTAAATGCTTCAATTGACACTAACCATTCATTCCGATTTTAGAAACCGGTCATAATGTAAAATTAGCCTGTCTCATGCTCTATTTCGAATCCTCTACAATTTAATTATTTTTATAGGCTACATGTTACAAGTCTGGTGGGAATTTGATGCCATTTTCATGTTTTGATCACTGCCGTCAGTTTTTAACATGGGCTAATCTACAGAGCAACAGTAGCCTATTGTGAGGGAAAATATGTATTTGATCTTGATACACGCACGTTTTTTCATATAGAACAGATTTAAATGTCATAGCCTACTCCATGCCAAATCCAATTGGATAGGCTACCATCTTTTAAGAAGAACGCACAAACAGTCTACATCCATGACAGCATTTGCCCTATACGTTTTCCTGATAAATTGGTGCAGCAGATTAAATATCAGAGAACAAGCAATGCTTGGGAAACTGGCAAAGTCTGAAATACACCCCGACGAAACTTGATAAACCCCAACAATGCTGTCAGTCAAAAGCGCGAGGTGTTGGGTTGGGCAATGAATGAAATTACATAATTCTGAAGACAAGTAGACGATGTAACTCACTGTAAATTGCATGTATAGACTACGTAATAAATAGGATAAACGAATAATATTTAAGTCGCCAGTTAGGTCTGCAAACCAGACTGGAGAGGGAGGGGCGACCGGCTTAAATCAAAGCCATATAAAATGGAATGCAGAATAAAAAGGTTCATTTCACGGCTCTGAACAGCGTTGTGCGGGGTAGAGTCAAGCACGTGCTCTTGGCCTCTTTGTTAAACATGCTTCTTATTAGCATGTCCTCTTTTAATTAATTAATTGACATTAAAAGGACTGATTTTCTGAGATGCTCTACTGCAATTTACTCTCCGAGAAGCATTTCGGCTCGTGTTGCTGGGAATAATGTCGTTTCCATGGTGATCCCATTGGCAGAGCTCAAGTAAAGGGAGAGGAGTGGCGCACACATAGCCGTTTCGCTCGTGCCAGTTAGGGCGCAAAATCTTTACAAAGAAGGCTATGCTTACAATGGATAGAGGGATTTCAAAAGTCGCTGTGTCGGGAGTAGCCTATCCAAGAAGACAGTCAGAAAGGTCTATTGTAACATTGCGCGGAATTCGGTGATGGTATAATGTTTTCTTCTAAAAAAAAGTATTTTGTGGAGCAGTATTGTTATTGAGTAGAACTTCCAAGTTATCAAGACAAGTTGAGTTCAGTTTAACTTCACGATACTGCATTGAGTTTGCCGGTTTTGGGAATGCGCAACTCGATTTTTGTTTTCTTTTTAGTAGAGTAGCCTATTTTTCAGATATTACTTTTCAGTTTCAAAACTTGGACTCATAGCAAAGATCATGGAATACTGATGTCTTTCAGTTGTTTCAGGATGCACTCGGACTAGTGGATGTTTAGCTTATATTATCACTACTTCAATACTTCAAAGGGAAATCATTTGTAGGATTCCTGCAGAAGAGGCATAGGATCACGTGCCACAGCAGATTAATTTAGCATTATTTATTAATAATGAGTCAAATATTACCTTATTAACCTAGTCATACTATAGCCTATTGAATAAACAGTGTAAGACTTTCATTTTAACTTTCATTTTCTCTCAGACTAAAATTAGTAGCCTCCCATCCTCTAGTGACCTTGGTTGTTCAGTCCATGACATCAAGGCCACTTCAGTTTTAAGAAGAAAAAACTTTTTCACTCAGCACCGACACTGATGTCTACATGGTGGTAGCATATGTCTGGTGTATAGTTTCAAAGATGTCATGCCGTCAACACTGAGAATTTGGCTAAACCTCCAAGAGCCAGTATGACATAATCATATCCTAGTCCATTCTGAGCTGAGAGCTGGAAATCTTACAGCCTACAAACCCAACTAAAACTATAGTTATGATAATATATTTGGATGTATATGCTGTAAATATGAATCCCATTCTAGTTGCCCATTCACTTTTCTCACTTAATTCACTTTTCATAAGTTGGTTTTGTGAAAATGCCCGTGACATTAATGTTCCATGGGGAAAAGTAACCTACATTACTACTCTATTTGAGTTCAAGTCACAGTACTGTAGTTGATGGGTCCACAATAACAGACATTTACTTAGTCATAAACTTGATGAGATTACCCCCCCCTGTCAAAGTCAGACAACAGGCCATGGTGAGAAGTGGTAAAGTCAGTGTCAAGAACAAATACACACGCACATGTCAGGAAATTAACAGCTCAGAAATGATAGCTGTTTAGTGTGCCTGGCGCTACTGTAAAATCCAATCTTATAAATGAATTTGCAAGGTAAGCGCAGTCAGTGAGCTCTCCTCTCCCTGCTATCACTAAACCGGCCGCCTCAGTGATCTTGCCTTCAACACTCTCTGATGACTTCCCTCTCCTTATCAATTAAGAGTGGCTGTGCGGTGCCACAGCATGGGCAGCCCGGTCAGGAGGAAACAGGACACGATTTCTCTCTGTGGCACCCTGGCCTGTTGACAAGTGCCTGCCATTGCTCACACACGGGGAAGTGAGAGGGGGCTGTTTGACCAGTACAAAGTTTGCAATGCAAATACTGCACTCAACTGTGCAATCCCTCTCATGCCAGATAAAGGGCACAGATGTAAGTCCGGGACACAAGGATGTGTTGATGGCTTTCAAGATAATAGGGTAGTTTTGGTATATGAAGAGCGAGATATGTATCTCACAGAGGGAACAGCAAAACATCACTTCAAAGCCATATCTATACTGTGAAGAGAGATCGTCTAAGACAGACAGGCAGTACCAGTTTTCATCTTTCAGACTAAAAGATGACAAAAAAAAACCCGATAACATTGTAGAGAACAGTTTGGTTCTTATTTGGCATAATTTTACAGCATGTGATGCATGGCAAAACCTTCAATTTCCTATCCTCTAGGATGGAATTCCATGATAGTAGCAGCGGCTAAGCCTTGAATAAAGTACAGACTGCTGCAGATTGCAGTTCTAGAAAAACAGTGGGATTACATTATACAAACTGCTACTGGCGATGTTCAACTGACATATGCAAAGGGCACACTTTGGGGACTGGGGAATGTTTTGCAGACCTGAGGCTCGTGGCAAAAAAAGTTTGTTCTTGACTCTTCACTGTCACTCTGTTTTTGTGTTTGGTGAGGTTTTGTTTTTTACGAAGGAAACTGTTTTCTGTTAGAAAGGGAATTGAACACAGATTGTACTGTAAAAGGGTGAAAGTGATATAAATAACTAAACAAACCCACAAACTTCTTACAGAGAATCAAGGAAATGCAGTGCACCCCTTGCCCAAAATCTAAAGCTCAAACCCAGTTCTGTTGAACAACAAAAAGTTGGGAAAAACTCTATCATGCCTCACTGCTTTGATGACCCCTATATGTAATACATTAATGTATACATACACCATAATGTGACATGTAAGTGCTCACGCAAGCTACGACTGATATGTCAAAAAGAGCCCACATGCCATTCCTAAGGTGTGTACATAGCTCATGTGTAGTGAGCAGTATTTCCTCTGCTAGTTAAGGATGTTACAATCACTTCAGATTTAAAACAATGTTTGCTGTCGAAATAGAGAGATACTGTATCTCCCCCTATCACTTGAACTACTGGTCTGACCTGTACTCTCATTTGAATAGCTAGGGCTGCATGCAGAACTGGAGGAAAGCAGAAGAGAGATGCTTTGAACATGCTGCTTTGGTTTCTGTAAAGTGCTGTGACGTCCTCTTCTCTTTTTTGTGTATGCATGTGTATGTGTGTGTGTGTGAGTGTGTACTGCTGCACAGGTATAAAGCACACCCCCCATTGACCATGCCGTATGGACAAAGCAACAAACGCACAGGTGTCTTTATTTAGAGGTGGAAAATCAAAGTCCTTATTGTGCAAGAGTTTGTGTTAGATCAATGAGTGTGGAGTTGAGTCCATCCACTAAAACTGTGGCTATGCGCATCTGTGTGCATGCATAGTGAGTATAGCGCATGCATAGTGAGGTGGAGAGCATGGGATGTCTGTTTGTCAGGATCACGGCAGAGGCTGAACGGGTGAGTTGAATGGCACAGAGACTGGGTGGGGTTGACAGGGAGTTTCAGTCTTTCCCTGGCTGCAGTGCTTGGTTCACAGTTCCTCCACTGCTATTATGGAAATGCTGGTAATTGGGTTCATTGTAAGGTGTCTCACCCAAACTCAATGGCAAAACCAAGACTTGTATGTGTACTTTGTCCAACAAAAGGCCCAGGAACCCAACACTGGCCTGGACACAAAGGACAGAGGAAACATAATCTTTTACATACGTCGTCCTTTTTTTGCGCGAGTGGGAAAGGAACTGCTTCCTCTCCAGTCCCCTCAGTGGCTCTAGCCCTGATTCCTGTCCTGGTGCTTTGTCTCGTCCGCCACGCCCCACACCACCCCACCCCACCCCACCCAACCCCACCTCACCCCTCCCCACCCACTCCTTCAGCACTGGGGGAATAGCTCCTTCTGGTTTGGGTGGGCCTCTTTACCAACACAGATGGTGTTTAGGCCCTGGCATCAAACCCCATGGGGAGATTATAAGAGAGAGAGTCAGAGAGAGAGAGGGAGTGTGAGAGACAGATGACAAGGCAAACAGAAAGGGGGAGGCATGGGTAGAGAGAGAGAGTGATAACAAGGAGGGGGGGGGGTGTTGGGGGGCAGAGGGGGAGAGGGACAACACTGGGGTAGAAACAGAGGGACGGAAGGGGAGAGAGTGGGGGATCAGCAGCAGGAGGGAGATGAGAGAGAAAGAGAGAGAGAGAGAAAGTCAACCAACAGGATTGTCTATTCACTGCACCTGCATGTGTCTAATATTAGCTGGGAGAAACAAGGCAAGTTGTTGAAGTGAAGACTAGTTTGTGTTTGAAATTAGTTGGGGGGGGGGTTGCTGTGGGGAAGATGCCCTCGACCGACACGCAGCATCTCTGCTCTCTCTCTCTCTCTCTCTGAGGGCCCCAATAAAGAGGCAGGCAGCTAGCCGCAGTCCTCCCACATCTGTGAGTGGGAGCCACTGCCCAGGGAAAAATGCCATTCAATTACCCAGACTGTGCAGTTGCAACCAAAGCAGCCATTATACAAGCACATTTTTCTTTTTTACTGGAAAGGGCCCTTGGATCATGTGCAGCCTTTTTTCCCCCTCTCCTCTGCTTCCGCACACTGCCAGCCTGCATTACATGCACAGAGGAAACGTGAGATTTTATAACTGTAAATTATAGCGGGTTTGTTTGTAGACCCACTAGCATTGAAAAAGGATGACTCTTATCGTATGCCACAAAGGATATGTCATTTCATAGTGAGAGTGGGAGTTATCAAACAATTTGATGCCTGCTATAAAATGAAATATGAATGTATAGACCCAGTTCAATATTGTTATATTGTCAGGGGCCACAATAAAACATTACAGTGTGTGTGTGTGTGTGTGTGTGTGTGTGTGTGTGTGTGTGTGTGTGTGTGTGTGTGTGTGTGTGTGTGAGTGTGAGTGTGAGTGTATGCAGCAGTGATGAAGGAAGGGGGGTTCCTCTTGCAGCTGGCATGGTAATAGTCATTAAATATTTTATAATTAAAAAAAGCTTTCTTATTAGTATCCGAGGGTGTGTGGGCGTAGATGTCTGTCTCTATACTGTATGTATCACAGCTTTCTGTTTTTTTCTTGTTTCATCATTCTTTACAATTTGGCTGCCAAAATGCCTTCCTCATTAACTTTCACAAGAAAGCCACAAAGCGCTCGCCAGAAGCCTGGGCTGCAGCTGAGAGAGAGAGCTCATGTGTGCTGGGGTCCCCACGTCACACCGGCACCCACACAGCACCCGCCCTCCTCTCTCTCTCTCTCTCTCTACGCATCTGTGCCGGCCGACCAGCCCACCAGCCCCTCAGCTCCACTCCGCTCCCACAGGGGAAGAGAGAGAGAGGGAGAGAGTTGATTAAAAGCAGGTCCTTCAGGGGGTATAGGCCGCCGCTGCTGCTGCTGTCGGAGTAGTGCATGTCGATAAGATTTTTTCTGGTCGTCTGCATGGCAGTTTGCTGCCTCAGCACTGGCTTTGGCCACAGGAATGCTGCTGGCGGCTGACAGAGAGAGAGAGAGATACTCTGGGACACAGCCGGCGTGCTCGCGTCTCACAGAGTAATCAGTTTAGCCCCCTCGGACCCATCGCTTCCCCCTTCGCAAGCTGCCTGTGTGACAGCTCAGCTTTGTTTGAGGCTGTGGTCAGGGTATCAGAGGTATTCCCGTCAAAGCTTTTTTTTTTTTTTGACGGCCATGTGTGTGTGTGTGTGTGTGTGTGTGTGTGTGTGTGTAAGGAGGGTGCCTCGGTCTCAGCTGCAGTAATGATAAACGAATCAGCCCTGATTTGTAGTTTTAAAATGGATGAACAACTGTGTCTCTCTGCTTTCGTTCTTCATGCTGCCATTGGTCTCCTGGTGATTGCTAGGCACTGGGTTTGGGGCGGGAGAGAGAGAGGGGGGGGGGGGCTGGTGCTGTGCTGACATGGCACTGGGAAGCAAATTTGTTAGGATCTGGGTGTTTTGGCTGGGATCATGGCAGGCTTTGGACCAGCTCACAATTGCTTCTGTCACAGCCAAATTTGTAGTTGACGGGCATGAAATAATATGTTGCTACTGTGAGTTTGCCAAGCTTTTGCCAATCTGTTACTAAAGTCAAAACTAATTTATTACCCTTGCCAGTGGGTTTAAAAGTCCTTCCACCCCGTCTCTCCGCGCCGCAAGTATTCTCCTAATGAGCTCTTTTGCAGTCATCAAGTCAAGAGCTAAGTCAGGTTCAGCTTGATCTACAGTTCCCTCCAAGATCAAAAGCACAATCTCTCTCTCTCCCTCTCTCTCTCTCTCTCTCTCTCTCTCTCTCTCTCAGTCTTCTCTCTTTTATTAGCAGACCCTTGTTCAAAGAGGGCTACTTGTGACACCCTGCTGCTGGAGATCAGTTCTGGAGCAGGCATTGGACGCTCTGCTAAGTGCCTCAAGCAAAAGAGACCAGGGACTGGGTTATTTGCAGCGCCTCTGCATGTCTGTGGCCTTCCCCTCCAACCTCTCTCTCTCTCTCTCTCTCTCTCTCTCCCTCTCTGCCCACCATTCTTGCTCCTCACTGGCAGCTAATGACAAACATGTGGTGTGGACAGATGGATGGACAGACAGACCGACAGATGACCTCTGACCCCAGTAAACAGGCCAGTGTGAGGCAGGCCAGTGGTGGTAAAGACAGAGTTCTGGGGGCTCAGGAGAGGGAACAAAGTGTCCACTGTGTGCGGCCACTGACACTACAGACTCTTCTGATGGCCTGTCAGCCAGGAAACCGAGCAGCACTCGGGCCATTAGCACAGGTCCTGCGGTGCTTTGGACAAGTGACCGTGACTCTAATTGATGTGGAGCTCCGTGATGAATAGTTTGCTGAAAATGAAAGGACTCTTAAGAGATTGCCTCGCCCCATCCAGCCCTCTTTCTGCAGACTTGACACCCATTAGCATGAAACAGCCGTGTGCTTAAGCTGTGCTCTGTATCAATAGTGATGCCTCATTTTGAGTTGTGCTTGATGTGGGCTTGTGTTTACCATGGCCAGATGAGCTCATTGGCCGCTGACAAGGCTGAAATGTGATACAGATGAGGTGGAAGTGTGAACGTGTGAACGTTTGTCTTCCTCAGGGGGGGAAGTTGGGTCTCGTGATTCAGGGCTGGTGGCTTTTTTCAAGCTGTCTTGAATGATGAATAAACTGATTTCCTTCGATTTCATCTTCAAAAGTCTGGAGGGCTGAGCTGTTGCATGAAACATTGGCTTTTGTGCTGGATTTGCTGTGTCAGGCATTTTGAGGAGACGGGAGTATCTGAGAGGCTGACATCCAGATTGGACTTGGAGCACCTACTCGACTTTTAGTGCGTTTGAGTCTCCAGCTGCCCTAAATCACCAATGACTATGTGCTGGTGGAGGCCATGGGTCATTTCCCTCTTATCTAGTGCAAGAAAGACAGCATAAGAATCATCAGATCTTCTATCTAACTCTGATCCAATTGGAGCTACACACTGAGCTGTGCTTCTTCTCCCTCATCCACACACCAATGGTAGGAGATGAAAGGGTTTGGTACAGTTTAGGGCACAAGTAGAACATTTTTAGGCCTACACAAAATCAATTTCCCCAAATCACATTTACTTCATTGATTTCATCATCCCTCCAATACTGTATGAATGCAAATTTATCCCAACCCTCTTGTATTTCATAGCCGAAAATGATGTTTGTTTGTTTTTTAAATGCACCTTTCGAAATGTGACATATCGCCCTTCCGCACATCCACATTTTCCTGTGTGCAGAAGCAGTGGCAGGAAGTCTCAGTGTTTGACTTGAGCTTCCACATAGCCTACAGCACAGTAGCCTCAGGAGGGAAGCTACAGTACTTCTATGACAGAATGGAATCTCCTTTTCCACCCATTCTCTCGTGCATTAAGTAAGGGATAACGGCCGCCGAGGTGTCCCAATATAGAGAAATAATGGACGACGCAAAGGCGAAGAACTTGTTTACCTACGCAAAGTCCATTATTTCTCTATATCGGGACACCTCGAAGGCCGTTATCCCGCTTATCACCTGGTTGCAACTAAAACGTATAGATGGTAAGCAAGTGTTTAAAACATAAAAGAAACATGTGGCTCTGTTTAGAAAGACGTTATCCTGTTCGGTTGGGGTACTATTTTCATATGAAAGAAGATCCGCAAGGCTGCATTCTAAAGAGCATTGATATAGAACGCTGGTGAAACTTTTTTAACCCAACAATGCCTCAGGTGTCCTGTTATCAAGAATTAACGGACACCCTGACAGCCAATCAGAAAACAGTATTCCATTCCATCGGGTGATAAAGCTTTAAGATTTAAGGCTCATCATTCAAACACTCACTTCTTCAACTTCTGCCTGCCTGCCCTTCTCTTAATGCTGAACTGCTCATAAAAGGCCTAGCTTTAAAAACTTAATGGAGTGATAATGTGTTGTCAGATCAGCAGATGACACACTCTATAGCATTAAAAAAGAGATGATTTCTTTGCCGTTTTTGCAACACTAAAGACAAATGTCTTTGTTGCAACTCTCATTCAGCATTTGGCACAGCAACTTACTTGAGACTTCCTCTTCCTCGACAAACAGGAGACATCCTTTGTTTCATAATTCATGTCCATTTAAACTGGATGTAAATAAATCATATAGTTTGTATATCCTAATGCATATGTGTTTAAAATGAAATTAGATGTACCAGATATCATTTGATATTGTCCTGTTTTATGTTTACATCCACAATGTATAATTTGTTGTATAGTGTACTACCTGGAAATGTTCCTTTATTTGTTATTTGTCATTTCTAACTTTTTTAAAGTTCATAATGGTACATTTATTTAATTTGAATAGTAAACAGAACTTTCCCAGCCCACATTCCTGACTATCCCGTGGGAACGTCTCCATGGGTAGATATTATGGTGTTAAATAGGCATGCAGGGTGAATCAGGGCGCCAGCATTTCTCACTCTAGTGAAAGTGGTTAGGCTTGCTTAGCTAATGCTAATGGTATTAATACTTGGCTAGCTGTCATCTTTGTTGCTAAGCCACCCATGCAAGATTTCCCCTTGAGCGCTCTTTCAGGGTACTTCAACTTTCACTGACACTGAAACTCTTGCAAAATAACTTTTCATTTTTTCTGTGTTGAGCTTCTTTTGTGAGCTTGAGTGAATCACGGTAAGGTCACTGGCACTATAGGGGATCCTTGTTTTTGTGAGTTTTGTGTTTATTGAAATACACAAAGCCGATTCTATGGAGGAGCACGTGCCTCACGCTATGCACTTGACATCCTGTCTTGTAGCCTCAAGTACAGTAGAGCTTGACTTTGCTTCTGTCATTACTATCATGCTTTAGTCATTTGCCGTGACAGAAAATGGCATGCCGTGATATTTTTGTGTTGCAAGGTTTCTCAGTTTTGCGTGCTGAACATTATGTGTGATCATGATCTATGTATGATGTCTGTGCTCAGCTGGCAGTCCTTTCCCCAGCAGCAGCAGCAGCCCTCTGTACAGATTGCCTGTAGTTGGACTAATGACAGTGCAGATGCTCACTATGGTGTATGTGCATCATTCAGTTTCTATGGTGGCCTTGTTACTCATTTATTTGATCTGATTATAGCTTTCCATCGTGACAGGGACCAGGTGGTTGAATACTTATCAATTCACACTGTAAATGTTCACAGCATCTCAGTGTTTCTATTTGATCAAATCACACACATCGTTCCCAGCAAACCCCACACACTTCCATCTTTTCTCTTTTCAGCTTCCCAGAGCTCTTTTTATTCATGCCATCGCCATAGTTACCACTTTTGTGTGGTGCCTGCACCATTAGATGGCCGCTTGTGCAACAGCTCTTCACATGAAATGGCCTTTCTGCTCATGAGAGGCACTGTTCATTCACATTCACCTCAAGCACATTTTCATTCTCTTGGATTATTCTGGAATATGCGTATGGTATCACATGGCATGACAATAATGTTGCAAATGAAAGTTGAAATAAAATCAAATGTTAGCAGCACTAATAATGAAACATTGCTTGTTTAGTAAACTGTAGGTTTCTATCCACTGTGTGCTAAAGTTTCTGCAGATACTGAGAGGGTTACCTAGAGGAACTTGGTCAAACTAGCCTCAGGCTCTGACCAGTGTCACAGTGGGGCTCATATTCTCCTTGATGATTTCCAGATTGTCTCAGATTGTTGCTGATTTAGAAACAGGATCTGTGCGAAGAGAGACGAATCGGACACGCACGCTGGAGGTTGACCTCTGTGCGTCTGAGGAGGCTGAAGGGGAGGATGGTGAATATGGTGAGTAACCTCCAAAAGACTGTGTAGTCAGTCAGGCAAGAGCTGTTTCATAGGCGTACAGTCATCTCAGTTTAATATGGCCAGTCAAGGTGATTGGAGCCTTTTCCTCAGCGGGGTGAAGTGGTCGGGAGTGTGGAGAGCCAAACTCTTCTGCTGCTTTCACATCTGTTTCTGTTTGGCTGCTCCATCCAGCACCTCTCCGACTGACTGACTGACTGACTGAGTGACTGCAGTAGAGGATGTCTGGAGTTGAGCAGTAGAGTCAGAGGAGATGGCAACAGGCCGCTGCTTTCTTCTTTTCCATTCACCGGCAAAGTGCTTGCTAAGGACTCAAGGTGCTGTAAGGTAACAGTAGCTTACAAATTCTCTCAGTGTCAGCAAGCCAACCTTCCCTCTTTTGTCCACAAAGCTGCTCTGTATAGCTATGTAACCCTTCTTAACACTGAGGAATCCTATCGATAATAAATACATCAACAAGTTTCTTATTTTTAACTTTGCTGCACTTTAGCTAGGGTTATAAGCAATGCATGTGAAAGAATTTCAGCTCACTCCACTTTACAGTTCGAGGAACCCCAGCAGTTCTTCTCCTCATCCAGCACATCCCATAATGAAGACGTTTGCAGGGAGCACATGAAAGGTTTGAGAGTGTTGCACAGAGGGGGAGTGTGGATCTTTAATGAGTCAAAGACTAGAGTTACCCCAGCAAACTCTCAGGGCCTAGGCTACTGCAGACTTGTGCACTGCCTGCCTGCCTGCGCCCTGAGCCTGTAGATAGCATTCATTATTCATTTCTCCAGACCCAGCAAAGATGAAACAGAATGGCCAATTACAGTAAGCACAAGACTAAATAAATTACTCCACAGAAAAAAAAAACCTGAAAAGGATTCCCTGATATTAGCTTTAGCTCAAAGGATTCTTCTTGATGCTGTACACAAGGAATAATACAGGTGCCCAAGTAGCGTTGAACAATTTCATGCCTAAACACAACTTTAAGCACGGACCAAAAAAGAGCGTACAAGAAGGAATGTGTGTGTGATAGAATATGTACAGAGCATAGGAGACTGTGAGAGAAGAGACAGAGAGAGGAAGGGGGGTTGTATCTGAAATACTCATCATATCTGACTGTCTCTTACAATCTGGCAATCTTACGAGCAGGACCTGAGATTTGGCCCACTTACTGTAACTGAATCACTGATCTATAACACCTCCCCCTTCTGACTCAAACATCCACTCATTTTTTACTGGAGAAAGATACTCCTGAGAGCAGGCATACCCACACATTTGTATGCACACACACACACACACACACACACACACACACACACACACACACACACACACACAAGAACGTGTGCGTGCACACACACACACACACACACACACAAGCATGTGTGCACGCACACACACACACACACACACACACACACACACATCAACTTAAACCTCTGTCCCACAAGCCCTGAGCTCCCAGCTGAATATGGAATTCATTGTAAGACTAATTTGCTTGACTCTAGCCATGCCGGCAGGAGTCTTCAGGAGTGCTGCAGCACCTGAGGTGCTTGCGAGATGTGACAAGTCATAAATAATCTTCTCAGACTAACCGGATTAAAATACTTTGTCAACTTTAACATTTCATGGAAATATGATGGTCTAGAAGGTGTGGTGCTGTTGCTGCTGCAACTACAAGACATGTTTACCCTCAATAGAGTTGGACTGCTGAGCTTGATACAAGGAATCAAGATATTAAGGAATTATTTGTCACATATGATTACGGGTGTAAAAAATGCAGTGAAATTATGTTTGGTTTGATACTCTGTGGTTTGGTAAAAAGTTTTGTGTTGTTATAGAAACAGCATATCAGTTTAGTTATTTCAAGTGGTGTAGTTGAAATTGTGCCTCATTTGAATCAGTCTGGAAATCAGTTGCTGTTTGTCATTAGAAATAGAATCAAGCTCAAAGAGGTAGAATGGCAAATGTGTGTTTGTTTTACGTTCACACACAACTGTGTTTTTCTGGTGACAGCTGAAAAGGGAGAGGGGAGAGATAACCTTTAAAACTGAAACAGATGACATAAACCGTCTGCAGGTGTGTTTGTGTTGAAGAGCTACGGTGAGAGCTGTTAGCCCCTCAGGTTCAACTGCCTGCGTATGTCGGTTACCTCATTGGGAGCTTTCATTCACCCTCAGGCTTTTCAATGAGACTCTGTGCACTCAGTTCTCTGTAGATTGGGAACAGTAGATTTTGTGGACTTAAACATAGTTCACAAAACAATCATACTACAACATTACATTTATTTTACTCTTAGAACTGATATACAGTACAAATTGTGATTGCTTCAGGCTCAGATTGATTGAACACCTGTTTTATCAAGCATCTGAGGTTGTCTGTGCTCTCAGACAGGCTGTAAAAACCTCAGGTGCACACGTGTGCTCATACAGCTCTCAAGCTGCTCACCTGACACATTCAAATTCTACTCGCCGCTCAGAATGACCCTGTCCTACAAGCATGCAAATTCCCCTCTGCCCCATAAAGAACATTTATGCAAAGAAGCCCTTCATTGCCATTAGTGGAGTGAGATGTGGGGGGAAATGCTATGGAGATGTGGGCAAATGTATTTGTATGGCCTTTCTCCAGCTGAACTAATGTTTAACCAGTGGTATCATTTTTGGCAGGAGAGATGCAAAGGGTGTGTCACCACCAGCATCATCACCAACAAGCCAAGCAGGCTCTCGGCGTTCTGTGTACCGCTGTAGCAAAACACTGGTGTCACGATCTCTGATTGGCTTCTCTGTAACACGCAGTCAGACAAGCAAACAAGCAGAGCTCATGCCAGCAATCATATTTCCATGGGCCTCCCAAAACAAATTGGCACCATTCACATTTCCAAGTGAGTTAGGGAGAGAGAGAGAGAGAGAGAGAGAGAGAGAGAGAGAGAGAGAGAGAGAGAATGAGTGAGAGAGCAAGAGAGAAAGGATAGAGGGAGAGACAGAGAGAGTGAGTGAGCAAGAGGGAAAAAGTGGGAAGGGAGAGACAGATGAAGGGAGGGAGTGAGTGAGTGAGTGAGCAAGAGAGAGAGGGAGAGAGACAGAAATCACTTGCTGCACAAAGACTCCATCTGCCCTTGTAAACAGACATGCACAATTAAACGTTGGTTGTTGGGTTATTATTCTCTGTTGCGGGGATAAATTATGCACACATCACAACATCAATTAAAGACGTCATGGCAGACACACCAACAGAGATAGATGGCTCAGATAGGTCCTTCACTGAGAGCTATGGCAGGGCCCATTCGGCCTCTGATGAATGGCTAGCATTGGAGCGCTCACTGTCCCTGGGCCAGCTCCACTGCAGGGGAAGGCTTAGAGGAGCCCTTAAAGGCCCAGGATGACAGCGCTGGAGTCAGTGGACACATGGAGTGAAATTGATCACAGTTCATAAGTGCACTGAATTCCGATGTATGTTCTATTGTGACCATAAAGAATTGAATCTAAATTGGGCAGTAATTAAAAAGACAAATCTATCTAGTTCTGTTAAAACACTTCATGTCTCCTGTTGCTGTCATTAGAAGGATCTCATCATCATATCTCACACATAGACTTTCCTTTTCTCTGAGTCCAGACAATCTCCCAGGAGGAAGTCCCATCAAAGTAGCTCATGGGAAAGCCATGCGTTGGTCCCCAAGCCCCACGCTTTACAGATGATGAGCTTAGAGGCCAGCAGGCCAGCAGGATTAATGCTAGTGTGCTAATTAAGCCCTGTTTCCCAAGACTGCACCCCTCTGACTTCTTTATCTTAACCCCCATCGGACATGGACCGCAGAGCCCCCCAACTTCAACTTCACAACATCACTTGTCCAATTTTTTGCAGGAACAAAGTGGAATGCACCCACTCCTCCCAACTTGCCCCTCGCAGCCTTCCTTCCCCCATGCCTTAGGGCATATGTACATGTGTATGCGCTGGAATGTTCCATGGGCATTGTTTGGCATGGCTGAAAAGGTCTCTTAAGGTCCATGAATGAGGGCTTTCCCAAGACCCCCACATATTGCAGCTGACAGCCAACTAATTGCCTTGCTTGAGCTGCTGTGAAAAGAATGGCTTGACCAAGGCCAGGGCCTGCTCGGCATTCCACAAGGACTAAAAACATCAGTTGGTGTGGAGACAGTGTCATCTGGGGAAGTGAGACACAATGGGACATTTTGTGAAGGAGCCTTTAATTCAAAAAGCATTATTTTTAGTCGGAGCGGAAATTATCCAAGGATAGAACTTCAAAAGAAGTTTTTCCCTAGCAAGACTCAGGAATGAGTATTTCTAAAAGACATTTGTTGGCGACAGTTGTTAGTCACCTTGAAGTTTTCTTGAAAAATGTAATTAACTGGACTGTGCCGTTTTTAGGCGATATTGGACCTGTAAGCCTTACTCAGTAAAGATGGTGAAAATTCAATTTTGTTGGACGTCGTTTTCGGCTTTGATGGACCAATATTCAGCTTCTAACTCTACCAAACAATAGATAAGCTTTCGTTTGGGAGGTTTTTGTCAGTTGTGTGTGTAAACTCTAAACCCAACCGTGTGATTGATACTCATCTGATGTGTGTGTGTGTGTGTGTGTGTGTGTGTGTGTGTGTGTGTGTGTGTGTGTGTGTGTGTGTGTAACAGTGAGGAGTTTCTCTCTGTGGGAGTATTGTTGTGCTGCTCTCTGTCTGTGCAGAAGAAAAGGTTGCCAGGTGTCCTCTGGAGATAGCAACCTCACTGTGCACACAATTACTCTTTTGTGTCAATGGGGGAATCTGCCAGTAGTGACAACACTGCCTGCTGAACGCTTGGATGTCTTCAGCGAGAGAGGAGCAACTGGCTATGTACTGTTGTATCAGTGCAGGAATCTCAGAGCCCCCCCCCCCACACACACACACACACACACCCCTCTCTCTCTTCAGCTTCAGCTTTTACCTCATCCACCTGGTGTTTGGAAAGTGAAAAGCTCCCTTAGTCGCCGAGGAAGAGTCTCTGTTCATGTTTCCCTCACAGAGCTGGAACTGATACTGTCTCATGTGCTTTTCCAAACCGGCCCTGCAGCCTCACAGTGCTCATCTCTAATGTCTTATGTTTGACACTAGTTCAGCTAGCAATGTCACAGTTAGGGTTGCCAACCGTTCCTTAACATACGGATTTAAGTAATAAGTAATAAGTAGGCCTAATGCATGAAGTAATAAGGAATGCATTTTGTTCCGTATTTTTCACACAGTTACTTTGCTGTTCTTACTTCACTCTCACAAATGTAATCATTTTTATCTGAGTAGGCCTACATTTGAAACTTATTTTTGGCCACAAATCAGTCAACATTTCCTCTTTATGAGGAGTTATATTTCAGGAACAACTTAAACTTGTGACATGGCTGAGTCAGTGATATGTTACTCACACACAATAAATGATGTGTGTCAAACAAATCACTAATTTTTACAGATTAGAGAAATATTACTTGAACTGTAAGAAATTTGTCTTTCAGCTTGCTTTATGAGAAACATCAGTACCTTAATCAAGATGTTGTGTTCCATTTAACTTGTCCCGCCATGAGGCTGTGGTTACTAGGCAACTTAAGCACAGGACTAGATAATATCCATAATAAGTGTGATTGTGATCCAGCAGCCCCCACCTCCCAACCCTTTTCTCCTGAACAATGAGTTTCCATGGTGAGGATATTTCGGGACGCTGAATCTGTGCTTATGTAAATCACTCATTTCTTGCGTAGGGTAAGGAACTGAAAACATCTTTTTACATGACTGAAGCAGCCTGTTCTCGTGCACGGCGTTTCCGCGATCCCAGCGTTCCATCTTATTGGTCTTTGAAACACAGGCCTGTCTTGTAGGCTTCACATCCCAGTGCCTCCCATACCCATTACCATGCCTTTGTCAAGGTGCGTTGTGAAGATAAAGTCATTTCAATCAGCTCTGGAGATGTGAATGTGATAGCCTTGAAATAATGACAATCTGATAGAGTCGTGTAGATGAAAGAACCATGGGAGACGTGTTTCTGTTAATTATCTTTTTTCAGTGTGGTTGTGAACCAATTATGCCTCAAAGCGTGATTTGGACTCCCCCCTCCTGAAATAGTAGCTGTTGTAAGTAATAGTGGTTGGGGAGCTGGAATCTGGAACCTGGGCTCAGTCTCTGGCAGCTCTGGGCACTGTGGGGAGATGACGAGAGACTTTATTGATCTTATTTTTAGTGTAGCTAGCGCGCCACTCTTGAGAGATATACCACCCACCTTTTTTTACTCTAGCTCCAGGGGAGAGATACAGCCTGCTTGCTTGCTTGCTTACCAGCTCCTGGATTTGACTGCAGTATTTGCATTGAGACCGTTAGATAACTGACAGTAACTTTGTCGTCATAACAAACCCATCCTTGCCAAGTTTTGTGGTTAACGCCAGACTGTCACATCATTTTGGTTTTGGCGGTTCTAGGCGGAAGAGTCACGTCGGGACAGCCCCCACATCAGGATTGATCATTCTCTTCCGCTATTTGATTTGACATAACTCAGTCATGGAGCACAAGCTCTCAGATTTAGAAATGCTCATTAAGGCACTCGGTCGCTAACAATAGCTATTGAGCACTTTTGCTAATAAAGTGCATTTTGTTGTGCTGTGCTTTGGAGGCAGGGCTCTTCAAACTGCCTCTGGTGGAAGAAGTCATTCAATCAGTCAGTCGCGCCATCAAGAGGCCGTTAGCATGACAATGGGCCTCTAGCAAGTCTTTTGCAGCTCCTCATAGCTCTCCACATCCTATCTGCATGTGCTTTTGGAGGGACACCATCTCAAAAGGAGCTGATGGCACAAGGGTTATTCACAGGCCTGCCTTTTTGCGGGGGTTCTTTTTGTGTGCAGTCCTTTGACAGAGAGTTAAGAATGAAGGTAATTGTTGCTAATGTTCTGCTGAGTCAAACATTTACCTTGCCTAAAGGAGGCCTCGAGTGATGGGAAAGGAAAGAGAAGATTTCATGCAAATGAGAAGAGTTTACAAACAATCAGCCTGGAATCAAACATGTCAAATGCTCATTAGGATGCCACTTGGGCTTAAAATAATGAGGATAGCACAACAGTAGTTAGTTGATAAATGACAACAGCTTGGGCCTTTCCGTCTGACTGAGCCTTCTGGGCCTAGTTAGAGTTTGACTTTGAGATTCTTCCACTTTCTGCCCGTAGAGTTGGAATGATTCTGTGCTCTCCATGTGAATTAGGTAGAAGAGTGCAAAATAAGAGAGCATATCATTTAGGGCTGTGGTGGAGTCTGACCAGGATGTCTCAGTTCACATTGAGCCTCAGGGAGAATGGAGCTGAAGGCTTTTTCGTGGAAAGAAAACATTGAGAGAATTGCAGTGTGGGCTAGACTTGAGCAAAACCCTCATACTGGCTCCAGTGGTTGTCCAGTGTTCTTGTTAAGAGTATTTGGGAGGTTTATGCCTTTAGTTTATGCGTTTTATTCTTAAAGAATATATAAAAATCCCTTGTTTTGTATTTATTTATTTTTTAAATGTATTTTAATGGCCACAACTGAATATTTGTTTCTGTTGACATAATATTCCTCTGTTGATACACTACATGGCTGTTACTGGTGTTGAAGAATTATGTTTTTGAATTGTCCCTCCATCTGTCATATGTTTGCACGTCTGCCCGTCCATCCTAATGTTTTGACCAAGAGCACCCTAAGGCACATACCTTACTTATGGCATTTATGAAAGTTCAGTTGGACTCCAAGATGAAATGATTCCATGATTTGATTGTAGAGGTCAAAGGTGAAAGTTCAGGATCACAAGGCATGTGTATGCCTTGAACATGATATCTCAAGGATTTTTTGAGGCATGTCATTCAAATTTTTGCTAAAGTTTACTTAGACTGAAAGATCACTGGGTTAGAATTTACAGGTCAGAGGTCACAAGGTTAACTCCAGTCTGTTCCTTTGTATGATTTAGGATGCATAAAACATTTTTAGTGATATAAATAAAGTGCAAATCCAGGAGGGAATAGTTCATTCACCAAATTTAGCAAGAGGATGAAAATAAAATAGGAGCTCCATTTCCCCAAAAGAAAACTTGATGTTTGGAATCTAGCCAGTGTGTATTGTTAGCAGTAGCTGTGGTCTGTCTTTTATTGTCATCATTTCCCCATGATTATGTAGCCTGTTGCTATGTAATGATACCATTCTTTTTATTGCAGATCGCAGCTTCTTAATGTTACAACAGGCAGTGCACAACTAAATGTTTTGTTTCCTAATACAGAGACCTGGAGTTTCATGATTGATTTAGTGTGATGGAATATATAGGCCTATATATTGTTTTTTTTTTTTTTTTTTTTTTTTTTTCATATTTTTTTGGGGGGGAGGGGGGTTTACACATTTATATACATGCTCAGTGAATGGACGTCGTCTTGATATATAAAAAATCTGATAATAATAAATCAATATGGATTGGCTCAAATAGACATTTAATATAGGAGCAAATCTGAAATTGTGTAGGTTTGACTGTGAGGGTAGGAAAATATTTATTATTTCACATATTTAATAAATTAATTAAACTAATAATTTATAATATCAATATTAATCAATAAATCACTTGTTTGTCCATGGGGCAGTAATGAAATTCTACAGTGATACCCCTCTCCATACACACACACAGATAAATGCTAAAGCAGGACCCTTGCTATTCTGTTACCAGAACTTACCACACCCCTCGTCTCCAAAAAGCCCTCCTATTCGCCCCTTTACCCATAACCCCTCACTTTCTAGCCCCCCTCTCTACCCAGTCCACCAACTTCTACCCAACTCGCACGCGCACACAAACACACACACACACACACAGAAAGAGAGAGAGAGAGAGAGCAGAGGGCTGCTGCTGGGGTGGCTGCTACAGCTGCTCAGGAGAATCCCAGTGACCTAGATTCAGCTGGAGTTTAGTGCTCACTCCAGCCCAGCCTGTTTTCACTCCAGTGCCAGCCTCAAATCCACAGGGTGCTTTCACTTCAGCGCTCTGACCCACATCTCCATGGCAACCACTCCACAATGCCCCAGTGATGCACTGGCGCCTGGTGATGGGGAGGGGGGGCGACCTGCAGAGCAGCAAATGGTGAACTGCACCCCCCACCCCCCCTATTCTCCCCTCCCAAAAAAGCCCAAATCAAATCCTACCCTAACCACCCAGCCCTTCCCAAACATACACACATCCTTACACACACACACAGCATCTCTGACACACCCCTCCCCTTGAATTCTGTTCTGTTGTCTCAGATGCTAAACACAATCACACACACACACGCACACACACACACACACACACACACACACACACACACACACCTTTTTCATTCAAACATCCTCCACCATTTTGTTTTCTTGATGAAAGCGCGGCGTTTTCTTGTTTCTTGTAACATGCTGTCAGCAGTGCCTTACCGCAGGGAGGTGTGAAGAGGGAGACAGGTGGAGGTGATGGTGATAGACTCTCTCCTCCTCCTCCTCCTCCTCCTTCTGGTTTCTCTCTCCTCTCTTAAGCCACCCGGATAACCCCTGCTGCACCTTGCAGCTCACGCCATATGCTCCCTCTAGGCACTGCCAGACCAACACCCCCTCTTCTACTGCTACTGCTAGCACGCTGTCACCAGAACCAGTACTACCAGTGGAAATAGAAGAGATGGGTAAACTCTGAATTTGGTGCAAAGTGGGCGACAATATGTGGAATCATATGTCTGAAAAGGCATGCAGAACATGTTTGATGATGGAAGATTATTGCTGTGGTTTTAAATGTTAAAATATACGCTAATGCAGTGGGATCTGGCAATGTTGTATTTGGTGCATAAACTCTATTAAGAGTTGGATAAAGTCAATTTCCAAAATTTGAGGGATGGATAAACTGCGTTTACTTCCATTTAGTCACCACTACATCCCTGGCTGGCACTACGGGCACAGAATCCTATGATGACAGCAATTTTGGGCTTTTGAGTTCAATACTAAACATTCACTAGATGAGCCATATTTGTGGTAAATTATGCCTGTTAGATTACATTGGGTCTGCTGAGGCAGTACATTGGAGTCTTTTGACAGTGAATACAGAGAATCTGGCTGGGGGCTTTTATTCCCTCTGATTTCCAAATAGCATACACATAATGTATAGGTTTTACTCTCATTTGGGGACTCTCCTGAATCACATTTCATATTGCTGTGAAAACATACACATTCATTACTGTCAAGTGTGGTAAATGTTCTCCATATACCCTTGCAGCCACTTTCAAACAGTCTCATAAACTGTAGGAAAATACTTCCATTTGAGGAGAACATTTTAATTTAGTCCTGAGGTAAACAGATCTAGTCATTAAGTTAATGGCAGACTTTTTGACAGGACTGCAAATAGCTCTATTACCTCTCCCTAGCCGTAGTCATTTTTCTCACTGTTCGCACCGATGCAAATGGGCCATTCCGAGCCGGATCGGATTGGATCTCATTCCATAGCTGGCTCTCTCTTCCCTGCTTCGGCTCCCCCTCTGGCTCCTGCCCACACACCACACACTCCCCTCAAAAGAGTGTGTCCGGCCGGCCAGCCGGCCTCCATCCCAGTACTGGAACATACCGCCACCTTCCATCTCCACCAGGCTCAGGCACACCGACACACCAACTGCCACAAGTGCAGGTCAAATGACACAGACAACAAGCGAGGCTCTGTGTACAACGGGAGCACTTGCTACAGTGGTTTGCAACGCCACTAGTGCCTTATGTCAACGTGACAAGAGACCCTCCTCGCCGTCGTTAATAACCTCTGGTTTGTTGGGCAGGCGTACACTCAGGTGAATTTATGAGTCTAATTAAGCTGTCACATGGATTTTCACCAAGTCTGGTGACTTTAGCTCGTTCTATCCATCACATTCCTGTCGTTAGGAGTGGAGCAGACAGAATGAGGGCCTTTCATAAAAACACTTGGATTCGGGAAGTCTGAAATCTGTTAAGTGCCCTTCACACACCAGCTAGGGCTGTAGAAGCAATAAACGACTATATAATGTGAGTTTAGTTGTGCAAAATCGTAACCAAGGTTAATACATTGACTTTGCTAAATTTCTTCATTTGTGAGGTGAATACATGGGGTCGGGAAAAAACAGTAATTGCACTGAGAGAGAATGAGACAAATTAAAAACTACCCTTTAACTGAATAAAATTCACATCAGCGATGAGGTGTTGGGATTCCAACAAACACTGGTCCCATATCTTGTTGCTAAAGAGTGGTCAGTAGCATTGCATTGGCAAAAAGGAAATCAAACCAGAAAACCAGTTCATTTGATAGATTTTTTGTTGAAGATTTCCGCTCCTAGAGAAAGCACAGCCTTTAAATAGACAATGCATTCATGTACTGTTATCTCTGACAAGTACAAACAACAAAAGGCAGCCATGTCATCTATTGTCATCTCTCTAAATGACTGTATTCATCTAGTCAAGCACTGACAATGCTGCAGGCTTGGCACATGCAGACATAATGAGCCACTGTCTGATTAGCTGTCAGCTTATTCAAGGAGACACTCAGAGAAATTGCAATAAGTGTCAACGGTGACCCATGCTGGTTTCATGGAATGCGAGGGCAGAGATCACATCAAACTTGTGAATCAAGCACAGCGTTCCCCTTCATTCTCTCTTTTGGCAGTGAGACAGTAGCCGGTAACTGTCCAATGACTCATCCCTCCACGGGCGCACCCAGAGACGGTGAAGCTGCTGCCACCGCTGAGTTTAAGAGCCCGGCCCACTTAGCTACTGAATGAAGCAGGGCTGGAAAACTGACTGACTGGCTGGTGCTGAAAGGTCAGCAGCGTTCAGCGTGGCTCTGCGTGCTGCGTCTCCTCGGGTGGGAGATTGGCGGAGGAGGACGTGTCTGTTGAGCCGGCAGCGAGGCCAGCAGATATAAGAGTCTCAGCGCTCCCCCCACAGTGAGAACAACTCTGATGGGGATGCCTAGTGTCCATGCCAGCCTGAGATAATAGAGCCTGGGCCTCATGAGACACAGCAGCACACTGTAGTCACATCTGGCTCCCGCAGGCCAGGTGCACCTCTGCTGCTTCCCCAGCATGAGCTTACTAGTGTCTGCTGCACACAAAACATCAATGCTCTCTCTGCCAAGGAAAGAAATCATAAATGAAACTTGATAGAGAAATGTATCAATTTATCTACAACTTTTACAAGTCTGTCTGCCAAGAAAATAAATTAAGATTAAGAAGAGAAAGCACTGCTGGGAGGACGTCATTAAAAAAACAAAAGACTAAGAGAAAACTCTTCACCCCACACGCACCTAACCCTTCACCCCACACGCACAAATCACATTTTATTTCACTTAATTTTCTTGGCTTTGATCCTTTCCCCTCTGCTGATTTCTATCATCTAGTGAAGCTCCTCTCCTGTCCTCTCTTGTCCAGGAGCTAAGTGAGAGTGAGCGTCCGCAGGCTGCCCCCGTGGCCTGTATTGTACTACTGCTGGCCTGAGCGGCCGGTGCCCTGCTGTGACTTGGGCCCCAGCGCCTATTAGACTGATCAGAGCTCTGAGTTGAGCACAGCCTGGGGTCCAACCACTGACCCGGCCCTCACAGGGAGTGCCTGACAACCACTGGGCTGTTTGCTTAAACTCTTTCACCAAACCCCCTCACCTAACCCCTACTTTTGTCACCAAGACCTGAGGCATCTGTGGCTTATCCTCCTCTTTGGCACAAGTATGGCAAACCCACAATGCCAGAATATCAATAAGGCTGATCAATCATGCAAGACTAAAAGATCAATTGATATTACATAATTCTGTGCTGCTTGGCCTGAAAAGCTGATGGTACACTGCCTAATTGCTCATAATTGCTTAGTTGCTGCTATTGTGTAAGACTGCAAAGGCCTATGGTGGCCCTTATGTGTGTGTGTTAGACTCAGCACTGTATAGAAAGCCCTGAGCTGATTGGCCAGACTGAGGGCAGGTTGGCCACCGCAGTCGGGCTCTGCTCCTCTCCAAATGCCCTGACACTCATCTGGGCTGACCCCCGCTAGTAGCACAGCAGACGGAGGCCATTTTCCTGCCAGCCTCCTCGTTCCCTCTAAGCAGGTCTGACAGACTAACCTCCAGTGCCTCAGCAGCCGTTGCCCAGAAGACACAACAATCCCAGGGGGCTGAGAGCTAGCTGGAGGGAGTCCATGGCTCTGTCCAAGGACATTGTCGCCATTCAAGGTAGTATATGTAGCAGTGCTTTGGGAGCACTTGCACCCTTTAAATAAACAGTCTCTTAAGGACTGTCTGGCGTCCCAAATGGACCCGTTTTCTTGTTTGCCTTCTGTTCTGGCTTTGCATAGACTGATTTCTCATGGCCTGCTTGAATGATCTGGAATCAAAAGGACCTTGTCACATTGGATCATGGCCTGACTTCACACAAGGCTTTATTAAAACATTCAACAGAGGCTTATTTTCAACCCCCACCCCCCTCATGCATTATTTCAGCACCTGTCTGAATGTGGAAGATTGTGTTGATGCGTCTGCATGGCGGAGCGGCCACTGGTCTGTTTCTCTGTCAGAGGGGAGGACACTGAGTGGTTGTCCTGTGATGTACAAAGTGCATCTATTTTAAAAGAGGCTACTTGTCATAGTCACCTCATGCCTTTCTTTTTACCTTTTATTTGAGACTGAGCACACACACATACACACACTCATACTCACACACACACACACACACACACACACACACACACACACACACACACACACACACACACACACACACACACACACACATGTCTACAAACATTAAAGCACGAAGTAAGTATTGCAGAGTTTGAACCTGTTTGTGGCTCCGGTTCACTCTAGGTCTCCGCTGCATTGTCAATCGCTTCAATAGCCTTCATGTCTGAAAGCTGAGCGGCTTTTGACAGATGGCCGTGCCCTCCCTCCTGAAAGGCGGTGAATGGGGGCCCCGTGGCCCCTGGCATTCTCCTCTGTGATCTCACACAGGCAGTGGCAACGCAGGGGGACACAAGGTGAACCCAACAGCTGCAGCTCCGAGCCAGCAGCACCGCTTGCTTTCAAGTTTGCCTTTTGTTTGCACCCCAAGCCCCGGCAGAGACCCGGCCATGCTGGTGCGTTTCTCCCTCCCCTGCTGAGCTCATGAATGAGCCAGCACTACCTAACCCTCTCTCTCTCTCTCTCTCTCTCTCTCGCTCTCTCTCTCTCTCTCTCTCTCTCTGGACTCTAAGTGACTCATACGCTAGGCCCTGAGCGAGTCACTCCTCTAGTATGAGAAATGCTTTTGGAGCCAAACTGTTTGCTTAGCACTTCTTTAACCAACATTTACATTCCAGCGTGAGTGAGTGAGTGTGTGTGTGTGTGTGTGTGTGTGTGAGTGAGCAGCCGGGCTGAGCAGATCCACACATCTCTGTGTAGATAAGAAGGCAATTTGAAAAATGTGTCATTCAAGGTTGTCCAAGCACAAACACACAGTGTGTGTGATTACACAGGCTTGTCTCTGCTGGCAAGGCTGCTGTTGCTGCTAGGTGGGTCCATTATGCTTAGGCATGCTGCCTGCACAGCTCAGCTTCTGCACTGCACTGCCTGTCACCAGAAGTGGGTCACTTGGTCACTGGGATGGGAGTGGAAGAGTCATGACTCAAAGCTTGTCAGAGAGATTCAAGGGTTACCTTCAGTTACTAAGCTGGGAGGGGTTTTCTCCTGGTTCTCTGACTGTAAATTAAACACAGCACATTTATAATGTAGGATGTGACCTTCATGTACATAACTTATTAGGCTTGGCAGTTCCAAATGTTTGCCTACATGTAGAATATGGAAAATAAAAGCTTCCCATGACAAATAATTTTCCACATCATTCTTGGAAAACACTGGAATTCCATTTAGGAATTCTCAGACAGCCTGTTAAGTGCTAGAAGCAGTAGCGTCTCTATGTGTTTCTGTTGTTTAATTCAGTAAGGCTGTTCTTCAACTGCTTGGAAAATGGACGCGTACAGTACTGCCTGTTCAAGAACAGTATTATCTTTGGCAGCGACATACTGCTTAATGTGTGTGTGTTATTTGAAAGCATGCATAATAGAAATATGCTAACCACCAGGCTGGCTAAATCTGTTGGAAATGAAACATGCAATTCATATTTCCATTCAACAACCAATGACTCACTGACGACGCACTCATTCAGGTTTAAGAAGGCCTTGGCTGCACAGGCTGAAGGGAAACACAACACTTATTTCATATCAAACACACTTCAACTCAAAGATGTTTTGGTACAGCGCCAGACTTATAGAAATAGAAATTGTAAAACATACAATCTTCGTTAAATATCCACACCCAAGGATGTCTGCTATACTGGCAAGAAAGTAACATGAACTGCATCAAGTTGCTCTTTAAGCATTTTGATTATCTGTGTGTAGTGATAGAGAGCCTAAACAGATCATCTGACTGCAGAGCTTCTCTGAGGTGTAGGGATCGTTTAGCTCATCTCCCTCTCACGTAGCATATACACGCCAATGTTAATTGAGGCTTTGGAAATCTGGCAGAGGAAAAGAGCCAGACAGTAAGAAATGGATTTAGATGAGTCAGTGAGGCCATGATGTGTAATTGTTTCAGCTGTATTTTATTCCTTTAGCCTTTCAATGAGTCCGTATGTCTTTGGCAGCGTAAGTACATTACTGGACTATCCCAGCTCTCCCGAGACACAGAAGAGAGTTAATTAATATCACAGAGCAGCATTGCACAGTCTGATGGGCTACCGCGGGCCTCCACTTGAGTCTAGTGCTCTTTAACTGTGCATACTTTTCATTAACATCTTGGCCTATGTTAATTAAACATCCCAGATTTATAATTGACTTCATGCATGGCTTGCAACCAACTCAAAAGTCGTCACACAACATAATCACGAGAGTTTGTTATGTCAGATTGCGTGAAGAGATTTGTTTCTGTTTCAAAGAAAATAAAATGTAATGCATTCTACTTGCTTCTACAAACACACACACACACACACACACACACACACACACACACACACACACACACACACACACACACACACATAAATGTGAGCACAGCACACTACAACAGAATGGCTGTTCATGGCCATACTGTAGCAGATCAGCTGGAGAGTGGTTCCCCTCTTCTCAAGCCTTCTGTTTCCCAGTTTTATGGAAATGAATCGTACTGTACAAATACGTATCAGACTCCTCAAACACACTAATATCTTCTCTTCTCTTTCCAGCTGCTTCAGATGAGTCGTGTGTAAACTTGGACTGTGAGATCACCCAGGTCTGTGCAAATTCGATTAGATCTGCTACCACAACTCCACGGAGATGTTTGTGCTGCTAGCTGTCATCGCTAACCGTGTCCGGGGAAGGAGGATCAACAACCAGGTGCTGGAAAGGCGGCGATGAACCGCTGTCAAAAGTGCCTCCAACAGCAGTTCTTTTTGAAAACTGTCTGGCAACTTTCGGATTACCTCCCTGATGATTACCCAGCCAATCATGAGCGTCTCAACTCAACTCAAATGTAGAAAGGCCACTAACAGAGAATAGTACTGCTAGGCAAAGATGCATTGATGCTTAAAGTATGTTATAGTATAAGGGGACGGAGATGCATGGATATGTACAGTAGGTGTAAGGTAATGAATAAAATGTGTTCCCATACAGAATAATTACAGAGATACTGTATGTATGCAGCAAATATCCAGATGTTTACTCTGAAATGGTGTTGTGCTTGTCGCCATCAGTAGATTTGTTAAAGAACACCAGCTGTCCTAACAAGATGAGAATGTTTATGGAAAACAGATTACATTCAATAAGGTTTCAAAAAATCCCTCTCACACCGAGTTTAGAACTATGTAGTCAAAATAAACCGGATATCTGAAATATTCCTTTTGTGAATCCTTCGGATAAAATTCACGTGAAAAGTTAACCCAGATGTTTTGATTCTGCAGTTTCGCATGCATGTGTGAGTACGTGTCTGTGTATATATATGTGCGTGTTTGTGTGAACTTTGGGTCTGGGTTGTTATTTGTAACCTTAGTCATTGAGACAAGGGGGTAGAAATAAATGAGTTGCAGTGAGGCCTCTGGTATGTACTGTACTGGAGCTGAATGGCTCTCGTGGGTCTTGGCTCATATTCCATTCATTTAGTGCACTGGGCCACCACTGCTGCTACAGGATGGCCTGACTGATTTATGCAGTCCTGACAAGAGATTCATTCCAGCACCGACCAGTGTGTGTGTGTGTGTGTGTGTGTGTGTGTGTGTGAGTGTGTGTGTATGTGTGAGTGTGTGTGTGTGTGTATGTGTGTGTGTGTGTGTGTGTGTGTGTGTGTGTGTGTGTGTGTGTGTGTGTGTGTGTGTGTGCAGCTCTGAACATCTCTGCAATGCCTTCCACGGGGAGAGTGGGGAGCTCAACAGTGCTGACATGGGCTCCGGTGTTGGCTTGTCATGCAGGGTAATTGCCCTGTGCTGTATGGAAAACATATGTATGGGGTCTCCCCTCCCTCCTTATCGCAGACTCAGGGGCAGACACAAGGCCTCAGCGAATTTTGGGACAACACTTGTGGGAATTACTAGTATGGTTTATGGTTCTACGCTCATGTTAGAATGTGATTCTATTGTAGATCTTCATATGAAGTAAATCATTTAACATAAATCAATCAGCTCCTTAACTTAGATGACGTCCATTTGAATTATGACTTTCTTAACTGGAATGGAACTGGAATGTGGTGAATATGGTAGTTAACATGAGAAAGGAAAATTTCGATAGCTTCACAGAGGTAAACTTCTTATCATAAATATTTCCGTAACATCAATAAGAAATAAGATGTGCATGCAAACGTGAGTGCACACCTGTAAAGGGTGACTCATCTGGTAAGCGTGTGTGTGTTCATGTCTTGAGTTGGTCCATAAGACTAGATGAGGAATAGTTTGGGGCAGAGATGAGCTGCTTGTGGCTGTGGCAGAAGTAGCCTCATTATTTCCTTTGTGAGCAGCAGGAACAGCAGCAGCACCTACAGTCCAACACCTGGCTGGCTGTGAGCTCTGGAGGCAGATAATAACCCACAGCTCAGAATAAAGATGGAGATGAGCACTGGATGCACAGGTGTGTGTGGGTGGATGTGTGTGTGTGTGCGCGTGAGTGTGTATGTGTGTGTGTGCGGAGACACTGGCTTGGTGGGGAATGTTCTAGGTTGTGTCCTCTCAGTCAGGCAGTGCCCTTGTGCAGTGTCTTGTGTGTTCCCCAGTAATCCAGCCCATGGGGAACAGACCAGATGTGTCTCCCTCATTTCTATGGGCATGGATGCACTTCAATGTCTAGCGCATGTTTTTTGTTCCGTTCAGGGAATGGAAAACGATGCCTTTTGAACGACATAAGCAAGCACGCAGCACAACATCCCTGCTAGGTTGCAGAGCGCAGGCTGTGGCGCATGCTGCACCATGCGCCGTCGCTGCAATTAGGAGCTAATGAGGTGGGAAAGGTCAGTCCAAGCACGGCAGTGTTAATTGGGACCACTGCACAACAAAAACAATTGAAGTGGCATTTACGTCCACGCTTGCCCTCCCAGATTGCATTCCAAAGCGCCTGCGCTTTCTCAACAGCGTGTCATAAAAGTGACATACAGTCACCTCAATGCAGAACAGGCATGTGGGTGATATCTTCAAGTCTATTTGATATAGGAGGATATACATCTTCTCGGGTTATAACTGTAAACTAGGCAGAAAATGTGATTCTTTCACAGATCAGATGTGTTACAGTTATTAATGTGCTACGGTAAATATCAAAAGTGATTTTTATGAAAATGAGTTTTCTGAATCTGGACCTTGTTCACCCATTATGTGAAGATCAGTCAGCTTCCTGATAAGCATCACAGCTGTCTTGTCTAAGCCTGACATGACGTAAGAGCCACATTGGAGTGTGTGTGTAATTAGATGGATGTGCTCACTGCTCAGTGATCTCAGGTCTCTCGTCTTCCCACGCCTCCCCCACGAGCTTCTCCTTTCCACACTCAAGGAGCAACAAACAAGACAACCAATTTAGAGCTTCATTTAGTTTAACCACTACCTCTTTCCTTCCCCCTCTTCAGGTCCTACTATTCCCAGTGTGTGCTATGTCACACAGTGCTCAAAGAGTCTCAGATAGTATACTTCTTCTTCTTTAGGCCCTACTACTACTAGTGTGTGCTATGCCAAATAGTGCTCCAAAGAGTCTGAGCTAGTTTACTCTCTTGGATATTTTGTCCTCCTCAGCCCTTGGGTTTGTTTTTGCACACTGGGCTTGCTGGTCCCAGTGCTAGTGCCCTCAGACTGATCTCGCTATAAATCGTCACACACTAAGTCTCAGGGAGTGGAGGTGTATGTGTGTGTGTGTGTATGTGTGTGTGTGTGTCCGTGTGTGTGAAACAGAGAGAGGGTGAGACAGACTGAATGTGTAAATGTGTGTGTGTGTGTATGTGTGTGTGTGGTGGGGGTGTTAAGAGAGCTTGTGTCCCAGGGCCAAGGGGGCAGGGTGGGGGGGCTGGGCCGCAGGCTGGGCTGGTTTCGGTGGCTCTGCACTAATGTGCTTAGTGCTGGGCGGCTCTGGGAAAGCATGAGGTCATAGTGGAGCGGCAGCGGCAGCAGTGCTCACTAGAGGTCCCAGATCAAGTGTTGAGCCTGCCATAGAGGCCCGGCCGCGTGTGACTAATGTCCGCGCTCGTCGCTAACGATGGCCGCTCCGCTCCGATCGCTCCCCACACACTCATCCCTTTCTCACACTGGGGCTTGTTGACAGGCCCCCGGCGCCATCCCCAGACACAGCGACGGCAGGTGCCTCTCTGCCTCTCGTGATTAGCACGGCCAGTGGTGATGCCGCTTGCGTGAGACGTTCGCCATAAACTGCTTGAACTGCAGATGTTTCTGTGGCTGGCAAAGAATCTTCTGGATTAGCCATGTCAGAGTTTCATAAAGATTCATGAAGCTAGACCACGTTTCTTTCATCACATTGCGATTTTTTTTTTAAGTCATTATAGCTGCAAGCTTTGGAATGCATCAGACTTTGTTCCAATATCAAGTTAAGAAGTCTTTGTTGTTTGACACACAGTCCATTGATGGCAGCTCTTGGAGCGAGGAGCTGAAGGATCTCTCCATCTCAAGTAGCGTGTGCTCATCAGTTAGTCATCACAGTCGTCACGTAGGCTGGCTGTGGTGACGCCAGGCTTTTTTTGTCAGTGGCTTGAGCTCAGATCTGATCTGTCACTCTGATGTGCGCCGCACAAAGCAGGATATATTCTCCGTTCAGTCACATTCTTTCACACACAATGTGTGTGTGTGCCTCTGTGTGTGTGTGTGTGTGCGCACACATGGCCATGTATGTGCTGGTTTGTGTGGGCATGCCTGTGCGTACTGCTCCCTCAGAAGGTTAATGCCACCCGCTGTTGGCAGCAGATGTGGCGTGCCACGGCACAGGTCACCGTTTGACAGGCTGCCTGCGCTCAGAGGCCTGACGTTCTAGTCCCAGCCTCTGCCCACTGCTGAGATAAGCATCAGTCCGCCTTCCACCGCCCTCCCACTAACACAGCTCATTACACAGTAGGTATTGTCTGTGCTACATGACGTGATAACACACACACACACACACACACACACACATACACAAACACACATACACACACACACACACACACACACACTTACACACAAACAGACAGACATGCATGCATGCATTAGAACACATAGCGTGCACCCACACGTACCACATACAAGCGCTGGCTTGTTGTGATTTTAGGTCAATGTGACTAAATATTTACCTTTTTTCTCATTTCTCAACCTGTTCCTCTGCCAGAGCCTTAGGAGGCACTGGGAGTTAAGCTGGGTTGTAGTGCACAGTTGAGTGGTGTGAAAGTCATGCCTGCATACCTGCAGCCAGCCTCACAGTCACTAGGGCCATGCTTGAGTGAGGCGAGTGAGAAAGAGAGGGAAAGAGAGAAGGGGAAAGAGAGAGAGAACATGAAAGAGAGAGAGAGAGAGGCCCCTCCATCCCCTCGTCCGTGACCTTCCTCTGATTGTGCTGGGCCGTGTGTGCAGGGTAAATAATGTCAAGAGGATAGCACTGAAGCCATTATCCAGTCATGCCCAATCATTAGAGAAGTCAGGGCTCAAAGCGAAAGAGACCAGGAGAAGGAGGCCAAATGCCAGAGTCATTATTTATGGTCCCAAGTGCCAAAAAAAGGTTTAGAGGAAAAGGTTCCAGCTTATGCTTTCCGCAAGCCGGTAAAATGTTCTGTGATTTTTCATGGTTGTGTTCTTAGTTTTGTTTGGCTTTGGGTTATAAATGTCACTTCCAGAAAAAAATGGAATTGAATATGCAAACTTGTTCTGGACAATCACAATGCTAATTTAAGGATGCAACTCTCCGAACACTTCCCTGTTTTGTTGAAAACAGCCAAAAGTTTTTTTTTGCCTTTGAGGAAGTCCATGCGTGCTGTTTCTGCTTTATGTGTCAGCATGCACATCAGAGAGCAGTAGAGTGTCCACACAACCATGGCCACGGAGTTTGGAGCTCAGCGTCAGGAAGTTTTATTTTCGACCAGCCTAGTATGGAAGTCATGTGAGGTCATAGTCTCTGTTCTCCAAAAAGGTATAGTTTGGAAGAGGCATGACGCATCCAGACCAACCTAAAACGACTCTTGAAAGCTGCCCCTGGTAATTACAAGGAAAAGTCTCCATTCCGAGTGAACCCAAGAATCATATTTGTGCCCATCTCTCCAACCATTCATTGAGGTCAGCTGAAGAAAAAAAATCTTTCCTTCCATTCAGTTTCCATATCTCTCTCTCTCTCTCTCTCTCTCTCTCTCTCTCTCTCTCTCTCTCTCTCTCTCCACTTTTCCATAAGGGATTCAGATTCAACAACTGGACCAGTTCCCAGCTAATAGCCTTTCACCCCTTCAAAAAGACTCTTTTTTTGTCAGACGGCACAAAACTGGCTCTGGCCTGTCTTTCTGCTCTGGAAAGGTTTCCTCCTGTCAGGCTCCAGTGAGAATGTGGGAGCCCTGTCCGCTGTCCGCTCTTCCAAAAGGGGGTTTTGTTGCCTGAAGGCCGGGCCTGTCGGCAGCTGGACAGGGGAGCCCGGGGCCCATGGGCCCGTGAAAAGGGCCCCCAAAGAGAGGATGCGCTGCACACAGGGACCTACTCAGACGCTTCCTGCACATTCAGCAGCTCAGAGGCAACTGTCACTGCTTCTTTTCTTCTCACTTCTTTCTTTTTCTTTCTTTCATTCTGTCTTTCTTTCTTTCTCTTTCTCACCATATCAATATACTTCTACTCCTGCATCTCTTCTGATGAGAAAGCCTCCGCTTGCCTGCTTGGCTTCTCTGTAGGATGTGAGACTGTAATTACTGTTTCCAATTAAGGCATACTGATGAGCATTCTCTACATTCTTCCTCCACCACTGGCAGAGCCCATGCAGTCTTCCCTGCTGCCAGGCACAAAGAATCTATGTCCTATGTGAGGGATAACGGCCACCGTGGTGTCCCCATACAAGAAAATAATGGACCGGATGAAAAGTGACGGTAAAGCCAATTTGCCTGTATCGGAAAACCTAAAAAGCCGTTATCCTTCATCTGCTTGCAACTCATGTGTAGACAATGTATTTAGAAAATACGTTTTTCAAACATGAAAAACATGCACTTCCATTTTAAAAGAGGTTAACCTGTTATATATGAAAATAGATCCACAAGGCTCTTTGGTGTTGTTATATATAGTTACCATTCTAAAGAGCATCGATATGAAACAGTGATTAACTTTCTTACCAGATAAACATCACAGGTGTCCCATTATCAAGGAATAATGGACACCCTTTCAGCCAATCAGAAGACAGGATTTCATTTTTCTCTTAGTGATCAAGGAGAATTTGTGCTCTCTATAGGAGAATGTGTGCCCCATATAAAAGAATGTATTCCCAATAGGAGAAGGTATCTGGTGCATGTTCTGGCAAAAACTCTGACAAAACACAGTAACATAACACACAGTAACATAAGGTCCATGTGACCTTTTGAATGAGCAAACCCAGTGACTAGAGCTCCTGAAATGAAACAGTCCAACCAGATGATAAATCTGCTCGGTTGAGCTCTGAAGCACAGAAGTGGATGTAGCCAATCCTATCACTCTCTGACAGAGGTAAGCCCCAGGGACAGATCAATGTCGTTTTCACTGACTGTAAAAGTCCAATATTATTGATTCTAAAGGTACAGGCATAGATTGGCGTATAAGCACACTGTATATCCAGATACATTATAAGGTATCATGCCTTGAGGCACACCTGATCTGTGATCAATACCACCTGTAAGCTTTGGGCTCTTGGTTGAACAGAGTGGATCACAGGTCAATCAGTATGTCCAGGGCCGGCTCAAGCTTTTCTGGAGCCCTAAGCAGAATTTAATTTGGATGGGGGGCACTTATTTCGGATTTGCCCTGGGCCTGCTCTGCCCTGGGATTTGCCCTGGGCCAGCTCTGAATAATGTCTATAGGCCTATACAACTCAAAAGGAAACTATATTAACTTAAAGGGAACTGAAAGGGAAACTTGCATGTTTCAGACTAGATTGTTGTTAGATGGCTTCACATACTTTCATTAGATAGAACAATGGCAAAAATCCTTTCAGAAATGAGCTAGCATGTTATTATCAAAAGCACTACAAAACAGGGATTCTAGCATATTTTGCATAGCCTGGGAGTACACAATTTCACTTTGCCTTGATTACGTATTGCCTGGGATTACCCACGCTGCCTTGCACACTTGGTTTTATCTTACATTATTTAGTGGTTCTGATATAATTGATTTGATTAAGCTAGGTACAGACGCTTATGATACACAGACTGCTCATAACAATCAAACACATTTCCTCTTTGTGAATATGAATAGGTGGTCTCCAAACTAAACATTATTTGTGATCATTTAAGTTAGCCGTTAGCCTGGCTAATAGCTCACGTTTATTTTGCTGTGCTTGCCACATTAGCTGGCATCAAAGGATAAGAAATGACACTCTTTATCAGATAGGGATCTGAGACCTTCAGGATCGGCAGAAGCAACATCCCCTCTTCCAAAGCCTGGGAGAGTGAATGAGTGGTTGGAGGAAACAGCCTGGGAAAAAGCTAACTGCTAACTGGGTGGCATGGTTAGACTGTCAAAGCTGAATCTGTATCTTCATTGTGTAGGTTACATTCAAAGGGAATGTTTCGTGTTTCTAGAAAAATCTACTCTTGACAGGTAGCCCTGGGGATTGTGGTATGTTGAGAAGGAGAAATATATATACAGCCATGTCACAATATTGAGCTGTCTGTGGGCCTGGAAGTCTGGCTTCAGAAAAAAAAGAAGGGGGACCACTTGCCATTTTTAGCTCTGCTGTGGTTGCATTGCCAGCATAGATTTGTGCGACTCCTTCCTCTGTAGCCTTCCACTTTTCCCAGCCAGACCTCCATTCAGTTTCTGGAAAGGCACATTCCTTTTTACCTAGGTGGGGGGTAAAAATCACCTAAAAGACTAGGCACAAAGCTTTTTTCTACACCTTCAGCTTAGGAAAATATATATTTTTGGCAGAGCTGGCTACATTTTTTCTCCCAGTTGTCTTGGTATGTGCTTTTAAAGAAGGGCTTTTATTTTCCCCCTGCATTCCAACCATCCCTACAGAAAACATTCACTTCCTGTTGTGTGGTGGATAGGATACTAGTCCTGTGCAGGATCCTCTATGTCTGCAGTCAGCTTTGTGAGAACCACATCAGCCAGCCCAGACAGGGCGAAGAGAGAGAGGAGGCTCTGAAATCAAGCTGTCCTCCATCACACTATCGCTCCTCTGTTGTGGGGCCACATCTTAGATTTGTCACACACAGAGAGAGAGAACTATTTCATCACATAGCTTTCATTATCCCACTTAGGCTTGAGAAATGTCATTTTAAAAGACTACAGAAACATCCATTTCTTTTGAGGTTTGACTCGGAGCCCAACCCACCATTAAAGGGCCTGAATAATGAGGCAGGCTTTTTGCATGCATGGGCGTCTTACACTGTTTGTTTGCTTTCCCATTTGAATGTGAACCACGCTGGCTTACAGAGCCCAGTCCCCTTTGGGAACAGGGAATTTTGTGGTTTGTGGAGTCATTACAAACTCTCAGCATCGCTGTGAGAAGATTTATGTTATTTGGAGCGAATTAGGCATGTAAGATATGATGTTAAATCACCAGCACATTGTAAGACATTGACACATTTATATGCCTCGGTAGATGAAGATCAGCCCCTTGCTGCTCCACTGCTATTGAAAGGCAACGTGGGCATGGTTAGACAGACTGCTATGAAATCTCCACAGACTGAAGCAACCCTGCGCTCCCATTTCATGCCCACACTGACTGTCTAATTGAGTCAGGACATTGGAGGTACCCTCATGTATTTGGATACCTGATGCCTTCCAGAGTGAAAATGAAGTGAAAGCTGCCATTCATAGGGATCAATTTCACTACAGTATCATGACAGTATATGGCAGCCTGAGCCCAGCCCATCATATTTGAAAAGACGAGAGAGAAACTCCTGTCCTCCCTCACTGTGTTATCACTCTGTGTGCCAAACTAACATGAAAATAGACTTTTACTTAGGAGAGAGAGAGAATTGTGGGTTCCTTTTTAAAAAAATCATCTGATAGTCTTTTTATGAGGAAGTAACTGACAGAGACCCAAAGGGAGAGTACCTCATGATGGCTTGACATACAAACTCTCACCTTTGGACAAAGGGGCCATATCCACATTATGTCATTCAAAATGTGACATTTTCTTCAGCAAAATCCCCTCCTAAATGTAAGTGTGTGTGGGTGAGAGTGCAATGGTATTGGCGAGTGCGGTGGAGAGGGAGCCTGCATGTTGTCTGGAGGTCCTGTAGTGCTCTTCGGAGTCACTGGAGCATGTGGTTGGAAACTGCACTGGCTGACCCCAGGAAACCACTAATGGCCTCTCCGAAATAGCACACAAAAGACAGCCAACAAGGAATAGGATGAGGTCAGCACTTTCAATCCCTCCGAATTTACATAACTTATCAAAGTCTGAGGTCCGCTGGCTGATCCCAATAAATGGCCAATTTTATTTACCACCCACAATGGCCCTGGAGCGGCGGGATGTTTTGAAGTAGGCTATTGAGTGAGCAGCGGCCATAGTCCTGGAGAACAGGCTTGTCTAGTGCCTTATGCCACACCCATTCTATTATATGAGCATCTCTCTCTCTCTCTCTCAGCAGCTGTGTCCACTTGCCATATGTCACATGACTAACCATCCAGAAACCAGAAATACACTCCCGGGACAAGGTGGATGTGGACAGGAAAAAAATAACCTTGCCAGACATAACCGTTAATTTCTCTCTGTTGTTTTATGGTGCCTAATCAGAAATCGAGTGTTGCTCAGAAAACATGTGGTGCTCAGCAAGCGCAGTAAATCACAGCCAGACTCAGCACTTCTCTTTCTGTGTGTGTGTGTGTGTGTGTGTGTGTGTGTATGTGTGTGTGAATATGTCTATTTATGTGTGTGTAGTGTCTGCTTGTGTGTACTGTATGTGTTTGTTTATGTGTGTTTGTGTTTGTGTATGTGTCTGTTTGTTTGAATGTGTGTGTGTGTGTCTCCTTTGGTTTTCTCTCTGGCCATTGCTGCTGCTGTTTGGGAAGCATGTGAAGGTTTGGGGTTTAGGGGGTGGTGTGGGGGGCATCAGTGGGACCCATCAGTGTTCACATCATGTGTGCTGGAGGAGTTTGGTTTGGACGTGCGCCCTGAAGGTCTGAAGGATTTATGATCTTGCCCTGGGCTCTGTTAGTCCTCCTCTCCTTTCCTCTCCTCTCCTCTCCTCCTCCTTTCCTCTCCTCTCCTGGGACGCGCGCCACACTGGGCCACTCCGTACCACGCCTCAGCTCCTCAGGACAGAATGAATACAACCGAGGCTTTCCCCTTCTTGTGTGTGTGTGTGTGTGTGTGTGTGTGTGTGTGTGTGTGTGTGTGTGAGGGATTATGACTTTTCAGGCAGGAGAAGAAATCAGGTATGCAGTCGGTGTACACACAGACTCAAATACAGAGAGGTGGACTTACGTCTGCTCTTCAAATCCGCTGCAATGACCACGGATTTGGGTTTATTATTTCTTTCTGTGGCGTATCCTCATGCATTTGGAACTTAATCATGCAGAAATGTCGTTTTCTTTCCTTCTTGGACATGCTTGCTTCTGAAGAGCATGCTAATGACTTTAACACTCGGAGACCGTTAGGAGATTTAAAGACAACTGGAACTGGAATAAAAACAACTTATACTGTTATTTTTAACAGCGCACCCAGGAGTTCAAGAATGTCTTCGCTTCCTCATTTTTTTTATTTATTTATTTTTGTCCGTGCCCTTTTACAGCATTAGCTCTCTCATAGCTGTCAGACTCATCACTACAACTACCTGTAACCACTTCACCATTTGAGATCTGCTGTTGTAGTCATAGTCATAGTCATGTAGCCATCCAGTTTATGGAGGCTGTCTCTCTCTTGAGAATAAATGTCATTTACTAATAAGACAATGGTAAGGAAAGCCATAGTAGTGATTGGAGTAAGTGTTCAAACCTAAAGCACTTATGTTATAACTCTAATGGAAATCTCATGTAGGCTGGCCCAGACGTCGGGAGAGAGAGAGAGAGAGAGAGAGAGAGGCTGTGTCTTGGGGCTGCTTCCTCCTGAGCGAGTGTGTTTGCGGAGGTCAGGATTGTGAGGTGTGTGTCATTAGTTCCACTAAGCTCCTTCCTCCCCCCCAAATAAAGCCCCGTGTCTGGAGCAGCTTTCTGCTCTTCATAAAAACGCTGCCTAATTGGAGGGGTGACGGGGGTGGCCTGCAGATCCCTGCGACGCTCCCGTTAGGTGCCTTCCTCCTCCTCCTCCTCCTCCTCCTCTGGGGCCGTGTGATTTCCCTGGGGAGAGCAGGGATGAGGAGAGGTGTAGTAATGGCCGGCCCATTACCCAGATGTCTGCGCACATTAAGCTAATGAAGTCAGGGGTGAGTTTGGGCCCGGGCAAAAGCAGGGGTGTGTCTGGCGCCCCCCGCACAAGTTGAAGTGTGTCGGCCGTATCCTGTCTGTGCCTTTGAAAAGCGGCCGATCTCTCGTTAACCTCTACACCCCGACCCATAGCCAGGGCCAGACATCCGGCTTCACGCCATAAAACCATCACTGCTACGTCACGTCCTGCATTTCTGCAGCAACTATAAAGGCCCTAAAGATTGGCCTGTTTGAGCAGTTGCTCTAGATTAGATCCAAGCGAGTTTTGTGAAGTCAGACGATAATGAGGTTCATATCTGAAGACATGAAGCTTTCTTTGTAGTTTGTTTATTTTTTCCCATTTCTTTTCTTCATCATTAAACTCATCCATGGACTAAGATTGGAAGCACACGGTTTCCTTTCAGGTTTGCTTCTGGGATGCTTTGCTGTCTTTTCATGAGAATCTCCTTGCCATTAAAAATAATGACAGGCCACATACTGTATCACAAAAGTCCACAGACATGATGTTTATTTTTGTCATCTGCTAAACATCCCATTCCGAGACTGAAATATTTACCTGAAGTGATTACAAAGGCTTCTTGTTCTTGTTCAAGCATCATCTGAAGATGGGATGCCTATATGTTGTCTAAAGAGTTTGAAATGCTTTCATTTTAATTAGCCCGTATCCTGGAGATGATCTGAAGGAGAAGAAGAAACATTCTTTACTCCAGACTCAGAGTTCATCTCTGAGGGGATTATAGGAAGCAGAACTAAAAGAGCTTTACGAAACGGCAGCTCAGCACGGCCCTCTTGTAAACAGAAGAGACTGATGCAGCCACCAGCTGTTTCTTTTTACAGTGGGGCACCATTTACCTGCCAGAGAGGCTCAATAAGTCAGCGATGTCCCCTCCTCACCTGAGAGGGATCTGGAGTTGATGTGAGCCAAGGAGACAAGGTTGTGGGGGGAGGTGAAGGCCGGCCGGCTCAGATCCCCTCAGGTCAGAGGTGGAGAGGAAGCACAAGTGACTCCACTTGGAGATCATTAGAAATGAGTTCGGAACAGATTATCTTTTGAGCTCTAATATGACACAATTAACCTTTTAGCTCATGCTTCATTCTGCTGGACCTCGGGGTTAAGCCACTTACATCTAACAGGGCCAGCTTTTGGCCAGGACCAACATTACATCATTTTGTTGTCACATGGTCAAAAAAATCTGTCTAATCCTGACATGGCTAGCATAACAGATTTGGCTTATTTAGTCAACAAGCATTAATTTAGGTTAAAAGACATTGGGGGTTACACAAAATACAAGTACTGTACATACGTATGTGCAAATGATTACAGAGTTAAGTGATGTCTTATATGTTTATTTGATCTTGTGAGAGATATTCTATTTTCCTTTGTTTAATGCAAAGTCATTTGCAAAGCAATGGACAGCTGTATACCACAAAATGATCGAATGATTTATGTGACAACAATGATCGTATTGTAAAATGTACAGGAATTTTGTGAAAACAACAGTAAGTAATATAAGCTAATTGCCGATGGCAATAAATCATGTTTGTGCACATATGCTCTCAGTCTTGCAAATGCTTTATAACACAGAGGACAGAGGAGGGTGGGGATTGAGGCACTCGAAAGCCTTGACCAGAGAGGGAGAACGCTGCCAAAATTCTCTATTTCCCTCCGGTCCTCTGTAGTTTTGCTCCAGTTGATCTTGATTCGCATTTGCATGTTATTGTTTTATAGATGAATTTCTCAATCCTCTAAGGAGCATGGTGAAGGAGAGCAGAAAGCAGAATAGTTTTGAATCATCACAATGTAATTGAGAGGTTTACAGCCAGCACAAATATTCTCTTTCATGCATTGTTGCAATATCATTACCCGTTGCAGATGGACTTTACATATGGCATGACAGTATTTGGAACACAACCCTGAAGAGCGTTTTCGTGCACCATTTTGTATTTATGTAAACTTGAAATCCAGTCTCTGCTAAGACTTCAGCTCTTGCATGGAACAGTTTAGGAGACATTTCTTTTGGCAAAGTCTGTGGGATCTTGAAATAGTAATGTTAAGTTCTTCATTTGATAATGTAATAACTTAGCTTAAAAGGCAATGGATCATTTAGTGGCTTTTTTTGTGGATGATGACTTATGTTCTGAATGGCTCGTTGCTTCAGTAGATGACCAGTCAACAAATCAAGTGCAGTGGCACAGTTTCAGACATTCCAGCGAGTCTGGGATGTGTGTCTGGTCCATTTTGACCGCAGTGCCCTTTGACAGATTTCATGTTGCGTAAACACTCGTCTGGACCAAAGCTCTAGTGCAGCCATGGCCATGTCCAGCATGACGCCGCCTTGAGATGGGCCTCTGCTTGTCATTCTGCAGGGAGTTTGATTGACAGCACAGAAATGCTCACTCTCTTAATATTGACCAGCCAGGCCCTCTTCTGACTGTTATTCTGACTTTCAGAGGAATCACGCATTGAGACATCTGCCAATACCAAGTCACACTTAAGTGGAAATAGTGAAATCCCTTGAAGTTGTAACTGCTATGGATCTGTAACAGGTCTCAGGGCTATTTCACAGATGAAAATCTCCTGTCTTAATGTCATTTGCCCAATGATGGATGACTCTGAAACCCCCTCCAAGATGCTTGATAGCCTGCAAGTGGCTTTAGTGGTTAATGCACTGCTGTCTCTCTACTGTGTTGCTAACGATACCATTTTAATCCCAGCGGCACTGGTTGAGCAGTATGGTTCCATCTCACCAGTTGAAGCAGATATATGTACAGACAGTTAAGCCCACTTCTGACTATTCTCTGTTAACAGTTAGAGAGATTTATTGAGCCATTGCCCATGTGCGGACATGATTAGCATAGCAACAATCCATTAGAGTGGCCAGTGTGATTTATAGCTACTGTTGGAGCCTGTCTGGTGAGGCTAATGGTGAGCTGGAGTCATTTAGCCAATCATGTCACATGGTGACACAGTTGTGGAGCACATTTCCATTGTGAAGAAATTGGCATCATTGGTGTGGGTCATTGTACAAAGTATTGTCATATATTATTTTAAATTCTTGTATTTGAGACTTCCAACTAAGTGGTCGTCATGCTCAAAAAAAATGCTATCAATTGGTGGATTGTATCAACTGCTACTGCCAACAGTGGTCAGTAACTGGTATTGTCACCAGTTCTTGGTTGATTGTTGTAATTTTGAGCTGGAAGCTCAGGTGTGTGGTGTTCATTCCCAGCTCAAGGGGTGAGTATTCTAACTGATAAAGTATTGTAACTGATTCCTTAAGTCCAGTGGACGAGGATAGCAGCTCTCATGCTACATGTGATCATGCGACTATGCCAGCCAGCTGGGCCTGCTGCCAGAGCGGGTGTGGCAGAGGGCACCCCCACAGGTGTGGAGGCCAGGGCCGGGGTGATCATCTGCAGACGTGTCTCGTGTACCTGCAGACTGCCTCACCTGTTCACTTCCTCCTCCCGTCCAGCACTGAGGCGTCCCAGCACAGCACTCATGCTCTAAATGCCCAGCCGCGCCCATCTGCATGTGGGCTGCAGAGAGCAGGACCATCTGCCATCGCTCAGTTATGCCTGACGTGGTGCCCTCTGCCCTCACTCAAACAGAGAGGACAGGAGGGAGGGGGAGGAGAAGGCAGATAACTGGACAATATGAGAGTGCCTCTTATATTTCATGACCAGGCATCAATGCTGTACATAAAAAAGTAATCATATTAATCATGTTTAAACTTTTATCCCCCTACGTGTAATAAGCCTTTGATGCCATTAATAATTCACCATTTGATCTGTTTAATTTGAGAAGAAACTGGGATGTATATGAGTGTTTCTTGCTCTACGTATACTTGGGGAATGGGAATAATGCTATTGGGAGATTGTGGTCTGTATCATCCCATAAGCCATCAGGCACTGGGCATGTCCTGAGTGCAGGGTGCAGCTGGTGACTCCTCTGCCCTTGAGGAGGGCACCTGGTGGGTGGGACCTGCCACCCAATTTCTGTCACCCCATCTTGACTGGCGGTCACACCACCATCTGATGAGGCTCAGGATGCCCCTGGACCCCTCTGGGGGGAGGAAGGGAGGGAGGGAGGAGGAGAGGAGAGAGTGTGGCCAGGCTGTGTGCACCTGAGACTTCTTCCCCCCTGAGGAGAATATATTTCGGTGTTGCTGTGCTACTTCCGCACAGTAAACCTCATGCACTCACAGCAAACAAACGCTGTGAGTCTGAGAAATCACATTCATTTGCGCACCCATTGATTGGCCATAGCAGATGATCCCTGTTGATGTGAGTCTTCATCCTCAGTGGCAGTGTATCGACTAAGCCCTTATCTCCACCAGTCAGATGCTGTTTGGCCTCTGATCACCTGCGTTCACTAATGCAGCCTGTTACAAATATGTCAATATGGCTGACGGCCCAAGTTCCTCACACAGCAAAGGCTTTATGTCTCTGTCTCAAAGTGAGAAATTTGTTGTTGGCTTGACTTGGCACGTTACACAACATCTGCAGTTGTAACGTTAGAAAGGGCAGAGTGGGCAAAGGCTTCAAATCAAGTAAGTGAGTGTGTGTGGGTGTTGCTAACCATGCGCTGGTGGAAGGCTACAACCAACAGAGAACTTTCAAAATGTTTTCTTTGAGCATAGCAGAAGCTAATGTGGGTGGAAAGGAGAAGGCATTATTCTGGATGTGTAAACAAAACGCTCATGTCATTGTGTTGTATATAGGCGCTCATGTAGGGTCTGGCAAATAGATTGTATTTCTGCTGTGGAAATGTAAATCAATATTTTCTCACTGAGCCAAACTTTTTTTGCTTCACTTCTTCTTTTGTGAAATGACTAAAAGATGATTCCCTTGCTGTGTCTTGGCGGTGGTTTCCAGAAGGATGAGCAAATGAAAGGGAGGAAATCAATAGACAAGCCAAGGCCCTCATATTAATCCACAGCCTGCATGGACATGGAAGCAATGTGTGGATGCATTATTTCAGCACTGGGGGTAAAAGCAGCAACATGGCCTTGGGATGAAAGATTAGAATTGAATTTTCTTTGTGCTACTCAGCATAGTGGCCGGAGACCCAGGAGACCCAGAGGAAGGGGTTGGGGTGGAGGAGGAGGGGGTGTTGCTGCCCTGCACAGCCTCTTGAAGAGGTGAGGCCAAGCCAGTGCTAATAAGGGGCTCCCAGTAGAGGAGTCTTATTCCTCATCCACAGCGCTGAGTCCTCCTGCTATCTACTTAGCCCAGATGACCACTCCTGCCTGCTGCTGCTGCTGGGGGAATCCTTCCTCTTGCTGGCCTAGTGGGGACTACAGACACATGAATCTCTTCAGTCTAAGAGTCCTCTGTTGAACTGTCCAAAAGCCACAGTGTTGGCTGTGGAAAGAGCAGCAGCAGCCTGTTAAGTTCACGCCACACTGATGAACGATAATAGGCCTGTCTTCATGCAAATAAATGAATGGCTAAAATTCCATGGTTTCTCATTGGCTGTTCAGCTTTGATCACTCTGAAAGTGATCCTCAACAACATGGTTGCACATATCATTGTCATGATATTTGTGATGTGGATGCTGTCATTCATATTAATTGAAGCAATATTTACAGTATGTTGTTATACAGTAGTTTTAGTTCTTGTTGTTAACGCCACTTTACTCTTTCGTAACGCCACTTTTAGTCTTGACAGTGAGCCTGTATTTGGTTGTTCCTACTCCAATGCTCTGCCAGTGGAATATGGAATATTTAGGGACTGTAGGTGTCTGGCCACAGCTTGCAACTTCTCCTGCCTCCCCTAAAGAGGCTGCTGACATTCTCTGTGATGTCCAGTGTAACTCCCCAGAGACTGTGTCCAATGGGCTCCAAACAGCAAAACATCGGTGTTAGTGTCTAACTCACTCTGGGTGATTAATGCCACAGACAGCTATCGATCTGTGGACCAATAAGAACCTGAGCTGTCGAAGACTGGTCCGAGCGAGGGAGATGACAATACAGATAAGTAGAAAAGAGAGAGATACAGAGAGAAAGAGGAGGAGGAAGAGAGAGCGAGGGATGGTTTGAATTTGTCCCCCATGCATTCTTCTTCCCAGTGGTGTGCTTATGCATGGCCTTGTAAGAAAACAGCTTGTGAAAATAAGTGGGTATTATTTTTCAGGGGGACATTATAGATGTATTATCACAGGGGTGTGTCTGTCTGTTTCTCTTTCTCTTGCTGCCGCGGGGAAACCAGAGTGGATCCATGGCCAAAGCCAAAGGAAACACTATACACACGCACATGCAAACACACACACACACACACACACACACACACACACACACACACACACACACACACACACACACACACACACATTTATGCATTCAGTATGTGTTCATACTAAATATGCTCAGAATGACATTTCCTCACACAACAACAACACACGGCCAATTAATATCAGCTGTTCAAATTCAAAATAAAATTTTATCAGGCTATATTTTTGTAATAAACATTTTTATAGCTGTCCCCAATAGAACCATATGTCAAAACCCTGTGCAAAACATGATTCAAATTAGGACATTATCCATACAAATAGACAAGCATGTACTGTTCAGTATAACAGCAGGAAATGGTTTCAAATACACTCCTACTGTGCCTTTCATAATAGACTGAACAGATACTAATATGCAATCCTGTTTGACATACTACCTCCATTTGAAAGTAGATTTTAGATTTAATGGAGTCTTAGAATTTTCCCTTCTGGGATGAAATCATCAGCATGTTTTTGACCCTGAGTGGAGACCTATGTCATCTATCATCCTGACATCAACTCTGTGTCTGCCGTGCAACAATCAAATGCATAAATATGTTTTCTCCATAATGCCCTTGAGGCTGTAATTTTGCATCATATTTGCTCTGTTGTAAATCATTCTTCAGAGCCAAGTGTTTAAGGTGTCATGATTCAGAGCTGCACTCTGAGGTGCTGTTCTGTCAGCTCCATCTCTCTCTGGCTCCTCTTCATCTGGGCCTGCTTTCCATGAGCTCACACTGCTCAACACTCACACACTCGACACCGGGAATACGGGCTACTCTCCCTTTGCACAGCTGACCAGAGCTGCTTCTACTGTATGCAAAGACATGCTTTACTGTAATAGAGCGAGAATGAATGCCTCTAAATGTGGTCTCAATTCCAGCAGCATAAGAATGGCATAAAAAGGCTGCAAGTGCGAGATACATGCTTTATCAGGCCTCTGAGGCGCTCATGAAGAATGCACTTGTTTTGCCCAACGGCGGGCGAGCGAGCGAGCTACGAGACGGGTCAGCAAGTTCTGCCTCTGGCTTCTCTGACAAAGAGACATGTCAGACAGTGAATTATTATGCTGTCAGTGCGGACAAAAACATGCAAGTCAAATCCACTGACAGGTGGTGCACAGAGGAAGGCTTTGTGCTCGGGTGCCAGATATACGTTGGAGCGGGAAAAAAAAAAACTGAAGGCCTTCATTATGGCTTTGAGCTGCTGCAGTGTGCCGAGAAGGCCAACTACTGTATAGCGCCTTCTCATCTCATCTCAGCTCTGTGGAATGGACAGACAAAACAACCCCTATTTTCTCCCACCAAACAGCACAGTAATTGCTAGTACACATAGACCACAAATCCTGATTTAGTATGGATATACATACAGTATACTGTATAGTGTTGTGCAGAGGGCTTGGCTGTGTTATACAGTTAGTATGCTTAGAGGCCTGTATATGAAAGCTACTGGGCCACACTGGGGGGGAGAAGGGGGGTGGGGGGGGGGGGTAACAACTGTTGTGAAGCGACAAGAATGTGTTTCTAATGTGGAATGTGGGAGGCTGACAGGGAATCCTGTATGCAAAGCAAAGCAGAGTTGTAGGATGCCAGCTATCTCCTAACAAGCAGCATTCTATAGGACACAACAAACTGGCTAAATGTGTGCAAATGGAAAACACTTTACAGAGGTTTTCTTTTCTTTCTTTTTTTTCTTTCACTCGACATTTTTTTCTTGTGGTTTTCTTTTGTAGCACAAGGAATCTCTTTAACAGATGTTTCTGGTATGTGATACTCACCCTTGGTGACAAAAGCACCAGAAGAGAAATTAAGATATGACGAGTCTGGATTCTTAATCCAGATATCAATCTGACTGGGTTTTTTTTTTTTTGTACGGGTGAGAGATGTGTTTGGGGAGTTCCCCCCAGTAATCACAATAAAAGAAAATGAGAATGGTTTTGAATTCTACATGTATGAGGTCAGTTAAACATCTGTGGCCCCACACCCAGTCTCTGAGGCGCAGAGAGAGAGAGAGGGAGAGTGTGTGTGTGTGAGTGTGTGTGTGTGTGGACATCCCTAGCCTGGCCTCCAGTGCAGCGGCGGTGGTGGCGGCAGCGGCGGCCCTCACCGCTCGGCCTCTCCAGGGCCAGCTTCGTCAAACATGACCTCCCTGTCAACCCCTGGATTTTTTGGCTGTCTGTGACGGCCCCTGGACAGAGACGGCTGAGCAGCAGGCGCTGGAGGTGGACACTCCCTATCAAATCACATCACACCATTGTTTGCCTTCACCCCCCCCCCCCCACACACACACACACACACACACACACACACACACACACACACACACACACGCATGCACACTTACACACATACACACACACACACCAGTCCTAGTCAATGTTTCATATTCACAGCTGTGGAACACTTATCTCGGACTGTGTTTCCACTAAAACTGCCAACATGACAAAAAGGATTCATTTACTTTGCTGCATTTTCAACAGTTTTGTCCCCCTAAGGCTCATCTCTCCCACACACATGGCGCATATGGTGTTAATGTCCCACTCGCTGTTTGTTTTTTACACTTACTGTATATCACAAAGAAGGGATGAAATTTCTCTCGGAGGGGAGTGAACGGGTGCACTAGGGTGGGTGGGTGGATGGTTGGTTGGGTGGGGGGGTGCAGTCAACATAAATGGCTGGTGCTTTGACAGCTAGCCTCCAGTGGACATGGGCATTATTTGTGGAAGAATGCTGGACGTGGGGTCTTTCTAAGAAAAATGCATCAACACCATGCTGCTGCCAGACATGGCCGTTTTTGGCCTTCACCCCCGTAGTCTCTCACGCTCCCCCTCTCCCCTCTCTTGCTTTGTGTCCACATCCAGCCCTCCGGCCTCGCTTTCATTCTCTCTTCCCTCTCAGCCCCTCTCTGGCACCAGCGCCGCACAGGGACTCATGGGGACTGGGCCCCCACCTGCACAAATACCACTGAGAGTGACACGTCTTTGGCCATTAAGGACATGGGATGGAAACAGCTGATTTAGGCCGTGGGCAGCAGACTGAACTAGTTAATAAAAAGCCCTCAGTCTTTCTTAGAGTGAGGAAACCCAGCAATTCATTACGTTTCTTTGAAACAGACATATTCTAATATTCTCCCCTCATAATGAAATATGTGGATGTAAAATCAACATAAATCCTATTTAACTGGCCTGACAGGCCATTCAGTCTGAGCCTGTCCACAATGTGACTTTTGTCTTGTGCGCTTTAACACCAGTCACAGACAGTCATCTCTACAGAGGGAGTCAGAGGTTTTGGAGAGACTGAATGTGCTTTTGTGACGGCACCCCACAAAAGCGCCACACATTTCCCCGAACAAGAGAGTGTAAAATAAAAGTGCATTATGCTCTGATGCATTGCCTTGTCCCATCTGGACCTCTGCTCAGTCACAGAGAGATTGTTTGGAGCCGGAGACAGAATAGGGGCTGTATTTGTCTCTTTAAATTAGGAGGAGACAGATTGATGAGGTTCCCTGGGCGTAGTGTACTCTGCTGGAGAAGTTACGGTGTGATATTCCACTAACCAGCAAGTTATGAAACAGCAAGTGCAGAGGAGCCATTTTACAGATGGAGATGTAAATGCGCCATTTATAACGGAGGAAGTCTACAGCTGCCTCCTGGGATGTTAAACAAAAGCTTAAGCCTCAAACAAAACACTTAAACAAACGCTTAAATTTTACATCTGCGCAACACTGTTGCACACACACACACACACACACGCACACACGCACACACACACACACACACACACACACACACACACAGAGTCAGCTGAATCATGTGCACCTGCCCTGCCTGCCGGAGCAGAAAGGCGGGCGCTGGTCTCCACTGGGTGTGCATGGAGTTGTCTAGTGCAGGCCTCCAGGCCCGTGCATGGCTGAGCGCATTCATCATTGTCTGAGCGCAGAGAAGGGACACAAATGTAGCAAGGAGGCAGCAGGTATTCACACTTGGCTTGGAGACGGGCCAAACAGGAAGACGGAATAATAACACAAGCCTGAGCTGAGCCAGAACGAAGAGAAGTGGTTCTCTCTCTCTCTCTCTCTCTCTCTCTCTCTCTCTCTCCCGACTGCATGGCCCAGTGCCTACATTGGAAGGGTCCAGTAGTGTGGTGTGCTGCTACCCTTTCCACGGCCGCACCCACGAACAAAGCCAACAATATCAAATATTTTAGGCTTTGCATGGAGTGTGGTGGACAGGCGGTGGAATGTGTCCTATTTTCTCTTTCCCTGGGCACATCGACTGAGGAATGAGAGCTGTAAGTCTTCCTGTACATCAGGATGATTGATGCATAACAGGACATCTTGAGTTTGTATGTTTCTAATTGTATTAGTTTACAGTAAGGTCATGTTTTGATGGCCTGCCACTCAGTCTCACTGTTTACGTTTCCCCCCTGCAGAAGAATGAAGGAGACTAGACTCCATAGTTGGACCTACAATCATGTATAAGAGCTAGAAAGATGGATGGATAGATAGATCGAAAGATAGATAGATAAAGAGAAGTGAGTTTCAGGTACAAATCCACATAAATGGAGACTTAAAGCAAGTCCGGGGAACAGCTACACAGTCTAAGATACAGTGTGTTTTTTTCATGCAGCTGTTTACATAAACTGGGTTCTGGACTTCAGAGTCAGATCATCTCCATGACAACCTGTCACTAAGCAAGACGGGCAAATCTGCAGAGTGAGACAGAGATGCACAGGTGCGCGTCTACTTATTGGATGCGGTGGATGTAGAAGTTTGCTTTTGAAATGATCACACAAACATACACACACTTGCCCACGTGCATGCTCACGCACACGAACAAACAAAATATGTCAGAGAATCAATTTTTATGTTGAAATAATACAGACAGGCTGACAACTTGGGGAGATTCACACAACTTTGGAGATTCACACAATCACACATAGAAATTGCAGCCAGGTAGACTTTATGAATCTTTCAAAAGAATATTTCCTACATCTTCCATCTTTGTCAGACAGACTCAGGGAGAGATGATGAGATTACTTTAAAGCTTCACAGTAAGATTTCCAACAGGCTTTACTGGTACTGGAGCTTTTTGGTGGTGGGTGCAGCCATGTTAGATGAGCCAAAAACAGCCATAGTGCCAACCGTTAGGGATGGATGATGTAACATTAGATTAGAGTCTTCCTGGTTTCTCCTGGAGACTTCATCCTTAAGCTTGTCTTTGCCCATGCATCTTTCAGTAAAGCATTAACAACCCACTGATTCTATTAGCACACAACTTAAAACCATGGGAGAGGACACTCTATCAAGCTTAAAGGCAGAATGCTATAAATCTTAGGCCATGCATTAGGCTGCTGTCTGGACAATTAATCATGTAAATGCGCTTCCAGCGATACAGACCTGTCATGAGTGCTTGGACGGCAGACAGTAGTTATGATTCATCTCTATTGATCAGTAACTGATAGAGGAGCCCTCAGTCTGATAGAGGAAACTGATGGCTAAGGACGGATCAATGGGCCAGGTGTAGAGTTGTCTGTCTGTCTGTCTGTCTGTACGTCAGTCTGAGTGCTGCTTTAAAACATTCTGTCTCACTCCCAGCTGTGGGGCTCCAAAGAGGGAGTGGTGCTGCACTCTGGTTACTGGACATGTTGTGTGTATTTCACTTGGACTTGGACACATGGATGTGATTTTCACTCAGGTCCACCTGCTCATTTCCCCCCTTTACTGTGTATCACAGGGAAGCCAGATTCATTAAAGCTGTATAAACTCCTCTATTGACTCGTGCGTGTGTGTGTGTGTGTGTGTGTGTGTGTGTGTGTGTGTGTGTGTGTGTGTGTGGTCCATGTTGTGTCAATAGGGATTAACTAGGAAACTCTTTTCATTCCGTATTGTTTGTGAATAAGGAAGAGAGGAAGTTGCGGATGGCTGCAGAGCACTTATTGACACAAGCCACCCTACTTTACCTAATGGCAACGCCGAGATAATTTGTGTCATCCGTGACCTGACAGAAAAGGCTTATCGTGACGTAGATTTTTTACATAACTTTGTCAGCAAGTTGTTAGTCTCCCACCGTTAGGGAGTGGGTTCTACGCAAAAGCGCGGGTGGGTCTCATGATGCACAAACAAGTGGAGGGAAGCGTCGGTGCTTGAGTGGGTTGAGAGAGGCGCTTCTTCTACTTCCTGTTCTCGCCGCTTGACCCTCGCGCCGCAGGAAGCTCTTTGCAGCTGGGCCGCGCTCCCCCGCTGCGACGGCAGCACAGAATGGCAGGATGTCCTGCCTGCCGTACTTCCCCCATCAGTGTCTCTCTCTCTGTGTGGAGGGAGGGAGGGAGGGAGGGCAGCCCTGGACCAGTTCATTCACCCAGTGCCCACCACCACCACCCCGCAATTCACACATAAGGCATACACACACACACACACACTAACACACACACGCACACACATGCATACACACACACACACATATATACACAGCAGTCATCCTTGTTAGGTAAGCGCAGCGTCCTGTTGCGAGAGCCTCTTGTTTGTCTGTTTGCCTCTTTCCTGTGATGCTGGGCAGAGGCCTGGCCTGGCCTGGCTGGTGGCTCTGTGAGGCTTCTCAGACTGTTTGCTTGACCTCTCTGAGCTCAGCAGCCAATAGATTTGGGTCTGGGGGGAGACAGGGGTCAAAGGTCATGGTGTGGATCTGTGGCCTCGTGTCCCGGACCTGCACAGGATGTGTGTGTGATCCCCCCATCTGTGGCCCATCCCTCTGGGTGAATGGAGTTCTCTGGGGAAGCCGCTAGTTTTCCTAGCTGCTAGTATAGTGGTGTTTAGAGAGAGACTCAGGAGGTTCTCAGGAGTCGGGCATTTGGCTTTATTTGCTGTTGACATTGCAAGCACGTACTGTAGGCCTACACATTCCTTCATAGCCACACTTATCACGTGGTGACCATGGAAGACTTGAACACTCTCAGTCTATAGAGCTGACAGTAAAACTCAGTGGGCTATTGTGATCTGGGTGAGAGTGAGAGAGAGAGAGAGAGAGAGAGAGAAAGAGAGAGAGGGAGGGAGGGAGAGGAGTAGGGAGAGGGTTAAGCCTGACCCAATGGCCAGTGAATGTTAATACCCCACACTGGGCGAGACAGCTGAGCCAGTCTCACTTCCTGTGGATCAGAGGCTCCTGTCATGCTCCAGTGAAAGGGACAAGCGGCGAGCTCAGACTGAATCGGGTTCCTGTTTTTGCGCCTCGCTCGAAACCGATTGAGTTGCCAAGCTGTGGATCAACACCGCCGTGCACAGAGGAATGCAGAAATGAAAATGAATTGTGCTGATTTATTTCTTTTTATAATTGAGTCACCGTGTCCAAAACTAAATCTACATGAGCTGGAATAACTGATAAAAAGAAGTTGTGTTTTGGCAAGTTTCCTTTTCCTTGTAAATCAGAGTGAGATTCTGAGGGAGAAGTGAGGCAGAAACCTAAACTGTAGCTCAGACTATCTCCTTCCCCTTTTCCACAATCACAGCTTCACAATAAAGCATTTAAACACAAAGTGTGTGAGCTATTTTAGCTATTTTTTGTGTGTGAGCTATTATGGATACAAATATTATGTTATAACTCTCAATACTTATTTCACCCATTCCACTGTATATGAAATTGATTATCAACTTTTATCACAGCTGTTTTATCAACTTGTCAACAAGTCATGGACATCAAAAATTTAAATCTATTTGTGTTAGCATTTTGTAGCTGACATTTCTTCAGGGGTTGACATGACACCATTGTGAATCAATGGTAAGTCATGCTGACAGGCTAAATTCTGTTCAATTCTGTTCAGTAGCAAAAACAAACAAAGGTCCTCATTTACAACCTGACTAGACATGAAAATAATACTATTCAACTTGTCAAAAGTAGACATTACAATGTCTGACACCAGTTGCAAAAGTGTAAATGAAAATTCTCCTTTCAAGTCAATGAGTCAATGATTTTGCCATTACATACATTTTAAAGTGGTTTGGAAATGGGTCCAGACAAGAATGAGTCAAATCCAGCAAATGTTCCTCTCCTTGGCCAGCCACCAACTTCTGACTTTCATCACCAGAGAGTGACTAACTAACAGCACACAACACACACACACACACACACACACACACACACACACACACACACACACACACACACAGAGACGACTCAGTGGGATTCTAACAGTTGATCAAGGCTTACTTTTCCAGCTGAGCTTCACATCGAGAAATCACATATTTGAATATTTTATTAATCATGCTTCTTTAGGGTGTTTTTTTTTTACTTTTTACTTTTCCTGTTTTCAATATTTGTCTTATTCACACAGCAGTGTGAGAAATCTTGTGATGTTTTCTAAACACTGATACTCTTCAGAGGAGCTTAGCACTTTACTGCTCCACCATACAGTGGAGGGACATGAAAATGAGCTTATGTTGCAAAGCCTTTCAAAATCTGTGTGGGCCTTTTTTCTTCATGCCGTTATATCAACACACGCACACACACACACACACACACACACACACACACACACACACACACACACGTTGTGCTTGTTACTGTGAGGGAATCTGCAGATCTATTACTGCTGCAATAAAACACACACCCTGTAAACTGGGTTTGAACTTTGCTCAAGCAAAGCTGCAATGCCTCTTCAGAGTTCCTCCAGCTCACGCCGCAAAACCTCCCAGGAATGTGCGCCATATTGAAAGGAGACGGCTTCCAAAGACAAAGAAGAAGAAGAGAAAAAAAACATACGTAATTAATCACACATTACAGGCTCCAAATCATATTCCGCCATCAAGGGTTTAATGTTTTCCATATAGCCAGGGAATGTGCTGTTTTCCTCTCTTGGCAGCAGTGACATTGAGTGGAAACATTTCTCTCTGGCTCCCGTCCGTCCCCTCGGCGCAGTGTCAGTCAGATTGCAGGCCATTGAGCCAGCTAGTGGAGTGGAGGAAGGACCTGATCCCAGACCAGTCTCCTGGCAGTAAACAAAGTGAGCTCAGGTTGCACTGAAGGTAGCGCTGCGCTGTGCTGCGCTGCGCTGAGCTCCTCACACTTGGACGTCTCATTTAAAGCACGCTGACTGCCGTCTCCCCCGCCAGAAAAAGCAAGTGTCAGCTTTCGTGCCTCTTTCTTTTCAAAGAGCACTTTAAAGTCCGAAGCTGCTTTCATCTCGGGCTTTTTATTTATTGTCTTATGACTAGGGTGCACCCACACAGGTCACACCACACGCTAATAGTTTGGTGCCTGTAATTTTTATGCCTTTAAATCCTGAGCGGTAACGTTAAACTCTGCGGCTTTCTTTTGGGTGCCATGGTCCCTGCCGCCCTAATTACAGGATATTAAAGTTTCCTCCAATACTGAAACCTTCTCTGAGGGGATGAATATCTTTGACAAATGACCTGCAATTCACCACTGATCACAAATCACACCTTTGATGCCAGGGACATAGGATGCCTTAGAAAGAAACCTCAGCGCGGTGCCAATTAGCTGCAGGGCAGTAAAGGAGCGAGAGCAAGGAAGAGAAGACTCACGTCTCTCTGGCTGTAGCTATGGTGGATCAGATTGAAACATCCCTTTGCGTCCTACCTTTCTGATCACTCTGTGTATGTGTGTGTGTGTGTGTGTGTGTGAGTGTGAGAGAGAGAGAGAGAGAGAGAGAGAGAGAGAGAGAGAGAGAGAGAGAGAGATTTGTATGTGTGTGTGTGTGTGTGTGTGTGTGTGTGTGTGTGTGTGTGTGTGTGTGTGTGTGTGTGTGTGTGTGTATGTATGTGTGTCTGTGTGTGCCCAAGAAAAGAGTAGTGTTTTGGTGGCTGCATGCGTCAGGAGCGGCTCATCACTGCGGCTCATCACCCAGTAGTAGGTCTGGGCTCATCATGGCAATGCACTTCTGAGTCAGATCATTGCCATGACAACCTCTCACCGGTTAATTCTGGAGCTTCTCACAAGCTTCTGAAGAAGACAGAAAGAGAAACAGAGGGAGAGAAATAGAAAGAGAGAGCGAGAGAGAGAAAAGAAAGAGAGAAGAAAGGCGTTGAAGTGTCTCTCGGCAGCTAATGGAGAGTCTCCCCTGTCTAAAACTCAGCTCAGGCCGTGCAGTCAACTGTCCCTGACACACTTTCACTTCCCTCACTGGAAGACGCTGAGTGCTCAGTGGTTAAGACTGTATTGTCTTCAATGAAAACAACAAGTTCCATACTGGCGGGGCCGTGTGGTCAAAGCAATCCTGAGGGTAATTTTCACAATTCAGTAAGTGCTATGACCACCACATATTTGATGTAGGACCGAGCCAGACTGCTTTTCTCATGCAGCCATGGGATACAAAGGGGTCATCTCTAATTTTTGTCTCATGGTGGTTTGGCAATCCAACTCACTGACAGTGTTGTTTTTCAACACAGAAGTAGGTCACTCCACTAGCCTTCATAATGAAATGAATTAGTGTGAAACTACTCCTCGAAACTAAAAACAAAAATGTACATCTATAAACAAAGCCTTGTGAACCAAAACATTGTTTGTTCTCCTCACACCTCCACCTGTTTTGGTGTTTTTGGACTAAGAATCTGTGACACTAATTAGCTACTGAAATAGCTGTGAGGTGACATTCCACCGGCGAGTTTGTAGGCGTCTAGCATTTGTTTACACATTCACACGTCGAGTGCTGCTGCTGTTTTTAGTGGGCTGCCATGTGCAATAGCCTGGGCAGATGTCTCCTGTGATGGGGCCAAATCACAGATATCATCCAAATAAGCGGTTGAGGGGAATTACAGGCTCTTTGTGCTGTTGGGCTGCGACTGCGTCGGCCGGTGGCCGCCTCTCTGTCATTAGCCCCTCTCTGGCCCCTGCCGCTGAGACAGCGCTGACAGCGTAATGAGAGGTGCCAGGCTGTGCCCGCGCCAGGGGCTGGGGGGCTGGTGGCCTGCCGGGGCGCCGCATCCTGGGCCAGCTCCAGTGCCATCCTCACATGCATGCAGCCCAGCGGATGTGTCCTGCCTAATGAGGCAGAGCGGGCGGCTTGTTGGGCAGCAGTCGCAGCCCAGAGCTGCCCACTGTTTGAATGCTTTCACGCTCCAACGCGGGCCTTCCTGAAGCATCCGTGTGTTCACACCTCTGACAGAAGGCATATTTATTATCAGTGTCTGGGATGGGGGAGCAGGGTGCAATATTAAAAAGTGCATTCAGCATTTGTACAGTTCTCTCAGCTCTAGTAGGTCTTTTAGTGCGATTTTGTAGTATAATGTCTGATAGTTCACCAAATAGCCGTCAGTTCATAATTTTAACAAATGGGATTATAAATGGGATTATACTCCCTAAAGACTGAATCATGAATCACTTATTTGTCTCACTGGCACAATTTGCAAGCAAGCACCATTTCATGTACATGCCTACAGTATATATATATTCACATGCATATGCATCTACATATTATGGGCCAGCATTGGAATATATGCTAATGCATATGTTAATGCAACAAGTTAGTCAATGTGTTTACCAAATGCATCTTAAGAGAGCAATTATGTTATGTCAGTGCTCTGCCGTCCCACTCTTCAGCTTCATTTACATATTTCTTTTGCAAGCCCTCTGCTTTTCTGCATGCAGGCACAAAGAGTGAGTGGTGAGAGTGAGTTCAGTGCGTTTGTCTGCTTTGGAAATATGAAATAATGCATTCTCTGGGCTCCCAGATCTTTGATGATGTTCACTAGAATATCAAGAGAGAAACTCATCTCTGACCTAACCTGTTGCTGAGTGTGTGATGGGTAACAATAGATTATGCATGCTTGTTCATCCGGTAAATCAAAACACTCTCGCACAGTAGCAAAGCTGGCAGACGTGATGCTTGAAATGCAAGACATGGCAAATTATGCATTTTAAATGTCTCTTTTGGTGGTGCAATGAGCCTTGATCTGTCACCATTGAGTCTGATGTCTTTTGTTGCCTGTGTGCTGTCTGTGCGATACCAGGTTTGCTCGGTTCTTTGAGGTGTCAGGATGGTTTTACTCTCAGGAATTCAACATTGAGAGCAGGAGAGAGAATTGACTCCCTTCTATTTCATTTGTTTTAAACAGAAACTCTCTGCACGGCCACAATGTCATCATGGATCAATGGAACCTGGCGTTTCTCAGGATTCACTGCTGATAGGGATATTTAGACCTTCATGATGAAGTGCGAAAATCCACCAATGGAAAAGGTCAGGTGTCTCCAAGGATTAGATCTTCAGATGTTCATTCTGAAAATCAGTATGGGATTAATCAAGACACATTATGTGCTGCTGGACTGGAGAGTCTTATCAGTCTTCCTCTTGGACTTACAGCCAGACAATCATCTCAGCCTCATTAAGGATGTCTTGTGATGGCAGCTCCCATGCAGCAACTGCTTCAAAAGCTGGAAAAGCAAGAGCAAGACTCCAGCCAGCCAGACAGACAGTGAGGGATGGGATGGGATCCAGCTGAAGCTGCATTCAGCAGAATAAGGACACCGCTCTGCAGACCTGCACTTTACTCTTTGTTTGGCTGGAGTCAGTGGGACTGGGGCCAACATCATTGCTAAATGCATACATGATGGAGGACAATGAGCACACACACACACACACAGAGAGATGTCATTAATTTGTCAACAGTGTTCAAAAAACACAAAGACGTAAATGTCACAAAAAATTGATTAGATTTTTTTTTGTGTGTGTGTGTGTGTGTGTGCGCGCGCCTGTAGAAACAGCGTGGGTTTAATGAGCCGCCGTGCGCAGCGGAGTTGAGATGTGGGCCACTGTGGGGGAGCCCAGGCCTGGTCCAGCATGCCTTATCTCAGCTGTCCACATTGCGCTGCCAAACGGCCATGGACAGTAAATGTGCATCCATCTCTCCCTGGGCCTTTGGAAAATGGCTGCTGAGGGAAGACAGCAGAGTTGCTGTGTAGGGCAGCAGTAAAAAGCTTCTCCTGAGGTCTGCCTTTTCCATCTCCTACAAGTGTTTCGTGTGAAAGGCCCCATGTCGGTTGGAGACGTGAGTGTTTGAGCTGTAAAGCACACTGACTGCTTTACCATGTCGGCACAAGCATCCTTGGAGAATGTAAGCCAGAGGAGGAGGATTCCACGGCTCCATATATGGCCAGTGCCATAGACTGTTGTGCAACCCAAACGTGTGCATATTCATTTCCTCATTTTTCAGCCTTTATTTCTGCCCAGCATACAGTAGCTGAGTCTCACTACCCGCCTTAGCGAAGTGACTCCAGCTTCCCTCAAATTGCTGCATTTTGTAGCGCTGAGAAGCGATTCTCCCCATCCCACATGAATATGCATATGAAGCTCTGATTTCAATATTTCATAGGAGTCTTATATTTTATGGATAAGGCTCCAGCGCACACATACTGCGTTGGTGCCATTCTTTTTATTCCATGTTCTTGTGTCTTACAATCCCCTAAAGTCCTTAATCGTTATTCATCTGTTCTGACTCTTATCGACAAGCACACAGACCCAAGCGGTTTGTTAGACAAACAGAGCGCTATAGGATGCCAGGTCCTGGTCCTACCCCGTGGGCTGGGTAAACACTTGTTGATATTGTGCAGAGATACCAAAAGGGCTGTTAATTAAGGGCTTGCAGAGTTGGAGTGTTTTGCTTAATGCGCACCAATTCCATGCCTTGCTAGATTAGTATTCTTTACGGAGCATTAACCACCATCTTCTGCACAAGGATTTGACAGTGCAAGTGATATGGTTTTGCACAACTCATTTGAAAGGGGGATTGTAAGGAGAGGTGGATGGAAAGACTGAGACAAGAGAGGGAGGAGAGAGAGAGAGAGTGGGACATTATAAATCTCACTACAAAGGAAGTCAAGCCAGATCTCGGCACTAGGAGTCTTCCAAAAAGCTTCGGCCAGAAAAGCATTGCGCCTGTGTTTCAACTTAAAAGCGGCCTGTGCTCCGTCAGCGTGCCACCAGGGCTACTCAGGAATTGGTGCATCAGACAAACGAATTCACATGTGGAACTGACTCACCAGAAGTACATCACAGACAGTAGGGATACTGCTGTTTGCCTCTTTAGTTAGAAACAGTCAAGTCAGCAATCTCCGAGCACTTGTTTCATGTCCGCGTTTTGCTCAGTGAAAATGGTTGTGTCATTTTGACCTACTTTAACATTTTTCAATGAAATATTCGGCTAACCTCCTGAGGGAGAACACTCTTATTGGAAGTCTAGTTTAGACATAAGTGGCTTTTATCAAGGAACATTAAAACAAAATGGCTGAACAAGCAGCGCAAACTAAAGAGAACAAAAGTATCCAAAGAGTTCCCCTGGTGTATGCTAGTCTCTACAGCTGAGCTGGCAGGCCAAGCAGCCAGAGTTGCTGGGGCTACTGTGCAGCTCAAATGGTCCCAGAAAGATCTCCTTTTATCCAGAGAAAACAGGGCTGGGAATCTATGTCTGCTTTTTAGCTTCTCTCCTGCTGGAATGCAGCTCCAATTGCCACCCCAAGTGCAATTTGGCTACTCTCCGAGTGGAGGGAAAATCGGAAAGATTTGGATAGTGGAAAACTCTTCCTAGTTGACCTGTGCGTGTGTTTTTGTGTGCGTGTGTGTGTGTGTGTGCAGAGCAGAACAAATCATGAAGTCAAGTATTCTGGCGCACCCTGACTCACAAGCTCTATTCAGGACAAGACAGCACAAAAGGAAATCATCCGCAGGCATCTGTACTTTACAGTTTATTACTTTTTAGCCATCGCTATTTAAAAATGCTCTCCAAGCAAAACACTGTCCATGTCATGCTCCTCTGCAATAATATCCTGACTTGATGCAGTTTATTTTGTGATTGATGCAAGATTATAAGATAGAAGTTTTTTTATATATATTTGTTTGGCTCAGTAATATTCCATGGTGAACATTCTGTTATTGAAAAGTATTTTTATTTGACTTTTTTTGAAGATTTTGGCCAAACGCCCAGCTATAAGGGATTGAAAATAGAGTCTTCCTGGTCCAAACTTTCCTAGCCCAAAAGATTTCTTATACACAAGTCAGGCATTCCAAATAAGACTCACTGTCCATCAATGTGCTTTTTCTGCTTTAGAATTGAAATCAAAGCCGCTTGCATGAGATACAAATGCACATCTTCACTTGTCTACATTCACACTGAAATTCACCAGCAACTTAGCTTTGCACACTTGAATAAAGCCCACCTAAGTTGCATACTAATGGGTTGGTACTGGTACATACTAACAGGTCGGTATATAGGCCTACTAATAGGTCTGCACATGTATACTGATGATCTGTACATACTAATAATGAGTCTGTACTTATAATGGGTCATAGTTATGGGTCAGTACATACTAATAGGGCTGTATATACTAATGGGTTTTTACATACTAATGATCTGTACATACTGAGGTAACTAGACCAGCCTAAAAGGTCATATGGAGTTCATGCTTTTGTTTCCACCAAGGACAAGTAAGTATCTGGGCTCCCATCGGTGGTTGGCCATGTCTGCCGTCTGACTTTCCAATTTGGCAGCTGGCTGGTGGACGTGGCTGCTCAAAAGCATGACACTGGCAGATCTGCACACTTTTGACTGGGCCTTTATGGGCCCCAAGCTGATGACTTTACAATACTGTCTGGAAAGAAACATTCTGAGGAAGGTTTTCTCAAATGTTGTGGTCATGTAATTAAGAACTGTCAAAATGACTGCTGCTTTCTTTGACCATATGTGGTCTTGCTACTGCGTGCTGTGTTGTAACTTTCAGGAAGATTTAGAGGTTTATTTGTCTGGAGCAGGAAAAATGCTGGATTAAAGAAGCTATCAACATTTTTAAGCCTCTATCTCCACCAATATCCCAGCCAGAGCTTCACTCAGTCTCTCCCTTTCCCTCATTCCTGCCCTCCTCCAGGAAAGACCAAAGGCATTTTTGAGTCCCTCTGTACTGTCGTTGCCTTTGGAGTGGAGTGTGATGACTGATGAGCTGCTTCTCTCACTGGACTTGCACAACTGCCCTGTGTGACGGGTGCTATGTTGTGTGGTGTGTGTGTGTGTGTGTGTGTGTGTGTGTGTGGGCGCTATGTCTTGCAGTGTGTGTGTGTGTGTGTGTGTGTGTGTGTGTGTGTGTGTGTGTGGCTCTGCGTGTGTCCTGTAGCCGGGATCTCAATGCAAGCCTTTGTGGCTGCAGCTGGAGGCTCTGAGGCCGTGTTGACAGCATGGCTGTGATCAGGGAGGCGCTCAGAGACACGGGAACCCAGCTCACAGTCTACTGCCCACTCCTCACGTCCACACACACAGCCAGCCATGCAGCACCCACACACAAACACCCACCCACACCAACAGCGCCCACATGCACACAACAACAATGCATGGAGAACTGAGAGAGATGTCACTGAATATTACAGCATCTTGAAGACTCTTATCCCAAGTAGTCCCCTAAACTGTAATACAGCTCCTTGTGCGTCCTAACTAGCATCCTATGCTATCAGTGCTCCCGAATACTGACTGCAGTCAGCCTGCATAACTGTCATCTTTTCACCAAGCGGCTATCCATCTGTCAACACGAACATGACAGCCTCTACCACAAAACCCAAGGTGGGATTTCCCACTGTGCCCAAGTAGGGAAAACAAGTCTTCTCACTGCAGAAATCTACTTTCTGGAGTTGTTATGTGTATTGGAAATCTAAAAGTGTGATGTCCTGTCTTGTCTGGTCTTGTTTTGATGCCTACAGTGCAGGCTGTAATCTAATAGTGTTTTCTTGTTGCAGTGTGCGGTTGAAAGGTGAAAGAAAGTTTACCCAAACAGAGCGAGCTCTGGGAACACACAGGAGCCTGTCGGCTAGAATGTTGTTATGATCTCATTGGGTCCGGTCTGCGCATCTTTGATGTTGCCTTCAATGGAAGCTTAGAAATCATTCACTGATGTTCCCTTTTGTTTACTCCTCTATCATACTTTGTGCTATCAGTCTCATTGTATACACTGTCCTATTGGCATCATCCCAGTTCATCTCTTAAGCTGTTAGGGAGCTGTTTGCACTGTGCATTGGGCAAGCAAAGTGGATGTCCACATAGTAAGTAATATTAATTACATTCCTGCTGTTTTCAGTAGTTGATTATTATGCCCTTCAACAGTCTCCAAGCTAATACAAAGCAGAAAATGCTCCACTTCTCTGCACATCAATCAGTGTGTTGGAGTCAAGGCTGTTGCTACGCTATGACCTTGTGGCTTTTTCTGACAGACTCTGTCAGCACTCTAACGCTTAGCTGTCATGTGGGAGAGAAAGTCAGTCTTGTCTGAAGATCGAAAGAAGGCTTACCATTAAACAGTTCGCAACAAATTTGTCGTGCTTGGCACTGGTGATCATCCATAACATTTACCACACATATAAAGGGACCATATTACACTTTTTCGAAGCTAACTTTTTTAGCTCTAATATTCAGAACAGGTTGTTTCTCATGGGGCGTGCATCAGGTAACTAGACACATGCAGCCAACATATTGAGTATTTCCCCTGTAGCCTATGACAGATCACCCCTAATTAGTCAATTGATCATTTTCATTGTTCTCAGCTGCAAAGTGCCTGCCAACTTTTGCAATTATCCATTCTCATTGCCCCCAGTTGTTTATGTGGCTGCCAATGTTGTGGGACCCCACCCACCTTACTCTGTGACATACGTAGTTAGGAAAATTCTATGCAGGTGGTTTAAGCACACAGCAGCTGAACAGTTACTAACAGTGTAAATTGTGTATTTTAACAATTAAGGCTTTTTATCCAATGTAAAGTGTGTGTAGAGGCAGTATAGACCCAAGAAACACATTCAAAAGCCATAAAAAGTGATTTTTCGTAATATGGGACCTGATTTGACTGTGGGTCGGCGTATGGGGGGCCCTGTAGAACTGGTACTAGTACTGCCCATTACTCACTTATTCCTCATAGCCTTGACCAGGCCCACACTGGCCCAGCCCTCGTCTAGCCCTATGCCCTCTCTAGGCCCACACTGGGCCCGCATGGGTTTCTGGGAGCAATCGGCTAATAGCTGGCTTTCACTTTATGTCACTTATGTATTTTTCAGCGTTCTTCTGTACGCGCGCAAACCTTAACTGATGGGCAACTGGAGCTAGAGCCATTGAAAGCACTGTGTTTGGGCTGCAACTTTTTTGTGCAAAAAGCCTCAGTTTTGTGCAGTTTTTGGATGTTATATACTGTCTAACCAAGAGAAGGGAAAGGGTTAATATCGAGTACCTAAGGAAATCGCCCATATAAAGGTGATAAATGGGGAAAAAAAACTCAGAGAACCACGGCGTAGTACGTAATGCCCACAGCCTCGATTGTCGGCAAATCTTTCCGGTCTTGAGAAAATTCTGTCATTTTCATCAAGTATGGGTCACGTCCGATGTATTTCCCTACTAACTCCTTGTATCTTTCCCTACATACCGGCTCCAAACCACTACAATTATGCACTTTTCTCCGTGCCGTCCATTTGTGTTGTTATGCTTGCCTCATCCTGCCCATCAATTCGAATTGTTCGCGCTCCTGTTATCACGTCACTGGGACCCTCCTATTGTGGGCTGCCCACAGAGATCTCAAAGGCTTGCATCATAAAAGATGTAATTGAGTACCCTGTTCAATGCTGTGAAATTGTATATTTGATGTGGTTCTACTGTATGTCCCTGTAGAAGACCAGTGTAGCCTGATCATGGGCATGGTGTGTTGTTGAGTGGGAGCTGAGTGAGTCCCCATCAGCAGGACCCAGAGGTCCACAGCAGGCCAGCTCTGGTTTGATCACTATCAAAGGAGAGGCAGCTGGAAGAATTCAGCTCTCCCTTGGACAAAGCCACTGAATAACCTCCCTTTATCTCTGCAGAACAGGTTATTCACTGCTTTAGGCTACAGGGGAACACAAAGCGGCAGATCAGACAAACATCCTATTGCCTGAGATTCAAAAAGATACCCAGTTACATTACAGCATGATGTTTTGAGGTTTGAGAGGTACTGTAGATAGCGTTATTTAAGTTCAGTCACGTGTCAATACTTGTCCTAGGGCTTAAAAGTCCCCATATGAATCACTGGTTTCATATTATAATGTCAAAACCCCCCATCTCACCACGGGTATCGTCAAACCAATAATGATGAGGCCTGAAACCTCACCAACTCAGTTGGTGGAGAGCGTATATAGGAACATACGTATCCACATTTTGTTGCAGGTAGACAAACTGGCTATTGCATTTCAGTTTAACAGTATGTCAGCTGGGGGTTAGAATAATTGCATTTCACTACAACTATACTATTCAAAATCCTAATTTTGGTTTGGTTTGGATTTTTGGATATATAACAGGGGGGAACTATGGTTCAGAGTGTGAGTGTGGTCTGGTCAATCAGCAAACGCTGACTCTGGGAGACCATAAAGGCACGATCACGTTTCAGAGAAGAGACAGCAGGCATGTTATTCACTTGGCTTGTCCTGGACTGTGATAGCATTAATAGCTGATTTTTATCTGTCAAGAGAAAGTTCAGCTGGCATTTACATGGAGTTTAATCAGGAAGTCTAGGATTCTCAGCTGTTTCCCCTAAATCATCATGACATATCATTTGTGGCTGTGTGCATTAAATGAACTAAGCACTTTTACATGTTCACATTGACCAAGTGAGAATAAAAGCCAAAATACCTGCTAACAGATATCATCAACCTGACACAAAACACCTGTAGCTGACCACGAACAGGAGAGACCTATCTTCAACCACTCAGTTTTCACATATTAACTTCGCATTTTTACCTCTTTTTAACAGTCTATTTGACTTTCCAAATGCTTTTGTTTGTTTCATCAGGTTCCTAGGGCTGAAAGCTCTCCACTGCTTCCCCTCAGCAGCAGCAGCAGCAACAGCACTGTCTATTTACCCACCACCACACTAATGAGAATTCCAGCGCTCTCTATGGCCGAGCACTGTAACTATGGCAACACACGCTGAAAGATTCTCTGTGGCTTGCCAGTTTGATAGCAAATATGTTGGTCATGGGCATCAGCTATGAGTCATTCCTTTTAGTATACAAACACAGGGAGCAAACAAACAGTACAGGAGCCTATTCTAAAAAATGCTAACAGAAACACAATCGACTTGTAATGTTCCCTCCTGGTTTAAATCCATCAAAGCTTCAATGGTAGGCCTATTTTTACAGTGGATAAGTTTACATGCAACGTTTTAATCCCATAACAGACCTTGTACAATGACTTGACATGTCTATTTGACATCATGTTGTTTTATGGGCATCTTTTAATCTTCGACTGGCAGCAGGCTAACGGATGCTATCTATGGATGTAAAGAAATGACAGCATGTCAAAGGGTGATAATTGAATTGAAGTGTGTAAGACATATAAACGTTGATTGAATATATATTCCACCCAAACCAATCAGACTAAATCCAATTGGATCGGGGGAAACGGTGCGTGTAAACTCACCCACTGTCTTCTCCCACTGCCCTGCATCCCTAAGAAATCAGACAAACCCCCACAAGCTCTTGTAGCCAATTGCTTTGTACAGATTTGCTTCAATGAATGTTCATGTTTCTTCCAGGGTGAAAGCTGGTGAAAGAGGCACTAATACTCTCCGATGATGATCAGTGAGAGGGGAGACGTCCCCATTGGCCTTTGGCTCCATGGGAAACACCAGTGTTCTCACTCTCACAGGCCACACTGAGGAGCACTCATGGTGCCACTGCTGTGGGGAGATGATTCAGCTGCACCTCAGCCCTTAGGCTCTGCTCTCTCTGTCTCCCACTCACACACACTCTCTCCCACACACACACACACACACACACACACACACACTCAAAGGGCCTCTGTTCCAATGTCTTGCCTGGAATTCCAACCAGTAACGTCACATGTATTGCATTGTGAAACCTCCAAAGAACTTCCGCAGCACACAACACAAGGTCTTCAGTGGGGCCATTGAGAACCCTTAGCGCTGCTGCAGCCTGCTCCTGCCCCTACTGTAAGTCTGCATTGCACTGCACTACACTACACTGCCCCCACAACTGCTTTCTTGGGCTAGTCCACCAGACAAAATACATTGGCCAATTTGCTATTATTCATTAATTATGCCATTCATATATATTTATTACAATATACTGTATTTGCTATTTATACATAATATAAATTGGAACACAACATTATAACCAAAATAGTGACAGGTTATAAATAGGTCTCAATACGTTCTTTCTAAATTATTTCTAATGCCTGTGTATATTTCCCTCTGCAAGCTGGAGCCCTAGTCAACAGGACCTTTCTGCACAGTCCTGAAATACAGTTGACAACTGTAATCCTGTTTTATCACTGCATAAGCACATCTAAAACAGAGAACTAATTATGAGCTGCCAAACATCCTCTGTTGCTGTCAGTTGGACTCCCATGAATAACACTAGTCTGTCAATCCAAACCCAAATAAAAGACACAAGAGAGAAAGCAAAGCAAAACAAGCCAGACATTTCCATGAGCCATCAGCCATCTGACCCAGCCGTTCTATCCAGAGTGCGCCTGTTAACAGAGGAGTTTGTGTGTGTGTGTGTGTGTGTGTGTGTGTGTGTGTGTGTGTGTGTGTGTGTGTGTGTGTGTTACAGTAAGTGGATCACTGCTGCCTTGGTCTGGCCACAGCTGGGATAAATGGCACAGTAGTGCACGGGGTTGTGAATGCCACTCAGTCTATGCACAGTCTGCAGGGCCGGAGGAGAAGCATTTTACATCTTAGCGCACATCCAGGCTCAATGGCTCCCAATGAATCATCTTGTGTGTTCAGGGTCTTATTGAATAGTGAAAGGGAAAGATCAACTTTTGTGTCCCGTGCACACAATGCCGGGAGTTGAAATGAATTCTTTGAGGGCAGCGCTGTCGGATGTGGGATGACTGAATAAGTATTGGATTCGTTTGCATTATACATGCATGTCTTAGTAACCTTTAAGGAGGAATCCAGTCGTAGGCGAGCGCTGAATGTGCCAGATACCACCACATCTGATGGGCCTACAGTGTTTGCTGACTATTAGCTGATTTGTTGTATAACTCGGTCAGATACAGATTGGAAAATGAAGAGAATCATTGCCCAGGGTTGGAATGCATTTTGTTCTGAGCCATACTCCAGGTTCAGGTCAAGTTCAATCAATAGAACAGTTGAGCACTAATAGAATGTTTGTTCAGGCTTGGACAGAAGCCTTTAATGAGGCAATGGTGGAGTGAGTCCATCAGCAGAGCTCATAACAGCAGCTGGTGCTGTCTTGTCCCGCTCACTACCCACTACATCAATATCTTTTGACAAGCACATCAATGACATTGTGAGAAATAGCACTTTATGATGCTTTGCTCTATTTTTTGTTTTTTGCACAAATCAATATCTGTTTAGACTTCACTGAGCCATACTGATAGTCGATACCAGCCGTGATATATGCTGTAGTATACTTTTTGCCAACTTTAATAGTCTTGAACATAACTAATATCTGTGTTTAGCGATGTGAAGTAACCCATTTTTCCACTATCTAAACAATGAAGCTCTCATGATGTTCCTACCCTGTCTGCACTTCTGCAGTATACCTTCCAGCGTTTTGTTCTAGTCAGCATTAGTTCTTCAAAAGCCTGTTTTTCAACTTTTCACAACTTATCAAAATCAACAGCTCCCCCCCAACCCCCCAAACTCCCACCTCTCTCAGTGCTTCTCCACAGCCTGTGCTTTCATCTCACCCTGACAGCACTTGAACTGAGCCCAGAGACGGAAAACAAAGTCCAGCAAAAGGTGCACATCTCCTGTCCTGAGGAGGACAGTCCAGACTGTGGGGGCTGGGGATGCGGAGCGCTGTCTGATATGCTCAGTCAGGGAAACTCAAGGCACACTCCCCTCACTGTCCTCATGAGACTCACATTAACATAGGATGGAGAGATGCTCACAGAGAGAGAGAGAGAGGCAGAAAGAGAGAGAGAGAGAGAGGGGTTAGGGATAATGAGCTTGTATGCAGGTCGTAGATCCTATTGTTCCAGGGCATGCATCCCCTCACCACACTCAAATGGGAGTCATTATGCGCAGAGGCCCAAATGTTTACAGTCCCTTTTGTATTGTTTGTGTTGGATTGCATAATAATGATGGTCCTCCAAAATGGTAGATATATTTTCAGAATCCCCCCCACCCTCTCTGTCTCTCCCTCTGCTTGTGTGTGCTGATCTGTCTGGACACAAGCCTAGACTGCTTGTTAGTGAGAAGGTCAAAGCCAGAGTGGCCCCCCTCACCCCAAACCTGCCCTCATCAATGTCCCAGAGTGGAAGAACAACAACAACAGACCGTTTGTTTTGATTGACAGTCTGGAATACCTCCCCCCTCCCCTTCCCTCTCCTCCTCAACACACATACTTCATATCATTATTGATTTGTTATGCCTGGGTCAAGTCTAGTGGCCTAATGGCCTTGGCGGGTGCTGTGATCTTTGATGAGAGTTGGAGGAGGAACACTGGGGAGGTGTGTGAGGAGAGGAGACGAGAGGGGGTCTCCACATATCCGCATCCTCTATGGGACCACCAGCTCCACTCCACTCCGCTCCGCTCAGCCCCCAGCTCCCCTCTGGGTAGAGGCCCTTTCACCCCTCCTCCCCCAACTGAGCATGAAGCCCCAGTCTCCAGTGCTGTGTGGGGCTAGCTCTAGCACTAGCTCTCCCTGCTGCCAGGAATGTGTTGTCTGCCTGTGGTTAGCGCACTCCCGGAGCGCTGCGGCTCACACTGGGGGCCTGTGAACTGCACTTCTGACTACATCTGTAATGAACGCGCTCCCATGCATTGTTGTTTGAAGCAAGGGAATTTCAAACGAGACAGCCGGGAGTCATACCCAATATCTGTCTACGCACCATTCAGCAGAATGCTTGTGACAATAAAATAAAAAGAGTAAAAAGTCTCTGCGTGGATGTTTTTGAGTCGTGTTTTGACATTTGAATGTAAATCATAACACTCGCAAAAGTCCCCCTGTTCTACTTGTGGGGGTTAAATGTGCTGCACAGGCCGACACAAAGCGGGCATTCATGGCCGAGTTGTTCACCCATCGCTTTGAGGTTCAGCCTTCATAAAAGCGGAGGTCCGGCTCTCTCATCCCCCTGGAACTTAATTTATTTCCCATTATTCAGCTGTTTGTTCCCAAAATATATGTCGGGTGACCATAGCGACGGGCAGACAAAGAACGCTCCCTTGGTGGCGGGGCTTTAATCATGCATGATCTGTGAGACACTATAGGCAGCCGTCAAGCCCACTAGCTTTTCTGGTGATGCTTGCAAAATGTCTCACAATGTGAGCCACTGGGCCCCAACCTCCATGGGCCTGATCACAGCAGGAAATGCACTTGAGCGCCTCTCAAAGGACTCACTGAGCTCAATTCACCTTGCATGCATGCATGTCATGCACTGCTTTTCACGCACGTGTGTGTGTGTGTGTGTGTGTGTGTGTGTGTGTGTGTGTGTGTGTGTGTGTGTGTGTGTGTGTGTGTGTGTGTATGAGTGTGTGTGAGAGTAAGGATGTGGGGTCAAACCCATGCTTATCATGTCATTGCCATTTGCCATTAGCTAATGCAGTCTACCAGAGTGTAATTTTTTAACTGTTTATGGCTGCCATCAAAAGACAAGTATGTCTGAATGATGAATTAAATACTAACTACGTAGATACAAAATAAGTAAAAGACAGGAAAAAGCTCTGTTTCGTCCACCATGTGCTGTACACTATTGGATTGGGGGATTATAACACATAGCTCCCCCATAGTCCTCTTTCAGTCATATGTTTGATCACTCAAAGATGCACTGCTGTTTGACCTGGGAACTTTGATGAGATATATAAGATGAATAACGCTTACAAAAATAAAACCAAAACAATTCTTTCACTCTTTTAGAAATTGTTAATTTAAAATAGACATAAAGATAAGAGACAATTTTTTATAATGCCTCCTTGCACTGATGAGCGTGTCTGCACTGGAAGCCCAGCACCACACACACGGCTGACTTGGAGCAGGGAGACAACAGACAGACAGACAGACAGACAGTGTGCAGTAACTCAGGCACTGTGGCCAGAGTCACCACGCTGCTCTCCACCTCAGTGGCCAGCAGGAAGAGAGGACTTAAAGGGCTTAGTGCAAACCCCCATGGCTATGCACTCAAAGTGAGTTACTGGGCCACACAACTCCAGCCCTGCTACTGGCCAAAAAGAACAGGAGATAAAACAGGTGTATATCCTGGATGTTTAAAGTCCCAGTAGACAGACTATACACATACCAGACTAGTCTGGTGCCCCAAACCCTTTCACTTCTCCTCACTTGCTGCAAAGTCTGGACACTCTCAAGAGGCATACAGTACGTTTGTACGCATGTCACAGAGGGTGGACAGTTTGTTTATTTGAACCAATTGGATATGCCTTTAATTTGTGTTTGCTGATTGGTTGCTTGAAAATCTAGTTGGGGAAACTGAAGTCTTCGGAGATAACTTGGCGTAGTACTGTAGCGAAATATAATATTGGGCAAGCCAGATAGAAACCAGACCAGAATCTGAACCTACTATGGGTTCCACTAAAAATATGGAGCACTTTAGCATCAGCCCAAGGCACTATGTGGACTATGGATCCCCCTACAGCTGTGAACAGTTCCCATCATAGGGCTTCCTATAGTGAGCCTGCACTGGACCATATGGGGGAATGAAGGCCAAGCGTTGGCTAAGACGCAATGTGTGTGAGTGTGTGTGTATGCGTGTGTGTATAATCACTAAGAGTCAGATTATTTTTCAAATAACTGGAAACATCTTCAATTTGTCAAACATCAGGGTCAGCAACATAGTCATCCAAGAGGACTATCCTTGATTATATAATTGGAGGATTTCTCCATTTGCTTTGCCCCATTAGACCTATGTCAACATTACAGCACAGCAGTTCTCCCAAACAGGGATGGCCTTGAAGTATTCACAGGAGGGAGGGCACCGCTGACAGCCTCTGGTGAGGTCATGCAGCCCAGCCATGCTTGTTTTTGTAGAAAGTGCGCTTGTTAGTATTGGGAGCTGGACGCCTGCCAGTGCGCTGTCAGTGCCATCCTGCACAGTTCCTCTCTTTGGCCTGCAGCTCAGCGCAAAACATTTCCACACAACACACACATGTGTACTCTATGGATTATGTGCATGTGTGTGTGTGTGTGTGTGTGTATTCAACCTATTGTTTTGCCTGGGTACATGTGGAGATCTAATTGCTTCTCTCTGCCCTTATACTGTATTTGCGGACATACAGTGTGTTTACAACTGTTTAAACAGCAGGAGTTCACTGAAAATCTGAGACTCATGAAATAAACCAGTTCCATCAGTGGGTCTTCAATGGGTTTCATTCAAGGAGTAAATGTTACATCCATGCATGAAGATCATGTTCCACATGGGTAGAAAAGTGGTAGTTATCTAACCCACTAACCCTGCCTTTCATCTTGATGCCTCCAGCACCTGTTAGTCCAGTTTGGCCCAGTGGTAGCATGTGAGCAAAATGCCCTTGGCCCTTCGCCCAGGGAGGAGAGGTCAGGCCCCGGAAGTGAGTATGGATGTGAAACTGGATTTGACCGCTCAACCAAGGATCGCTGCTTAGAACGACCAACACCCCGCACAGGTCAATCTAGGCTCTTCTCATCCATTGTTCCTAACTGGTGGAATAGTCTTCCCAAGACTATTAGAACAACAGGCACTCTATCTACTTTCAAGAAACTCTTGAAGACCCAGCTCTTTCAGGAGTATCTCTTGTCCTAGTTCCTTAAATCACTTGGAATGCACTGGTCAAGCAATTCTAAACTCACTTGCTCTCCTATTAGCAAATGGCACTCCCAGTACTATGTTGCAGCTTGATTGTTATCCCTCTTTTGTAAGTCGCTTTGGATAAAAGCGCATGCATAAATGTAAATGTAATAGATACACACACACACACACACACACATAATTGATTTATAGCACTAAATTATGATTATACTGACATCACAAGCTTTAAAGTTAAAAAAAAAAGTAAGTCATAGTGCTTGCTTGTCCAGTTTCCTGCCAGGAATAACATTGTTGCATTCCAAACTCTTGGAAAGAGGGATTCTATTAATCCTGAAGGATGCTCTTGCTCCTTTCTCTGTGAGTACTGGTAGTGTGTGTGAATATGTGTGTTTATGGTTGTGTGTGGGCGTGAGTGTATGAGTGAATTGGATGTGTCTGCTGTCTAGTGGACCTGAATCATGTGAGGCTGGGCTTCCTGTGTGGGGCCCTTGTGAAAGGCTGGCCTCATGCTGGAACACTCCGGAATAATCTTCCCATGCACAGGATTTAGCCCCCTTGCATGTCTGACTGCCCAAGAGGATTGTCACTACATATGGCACAGTAGCCCCACTCCACACACACACACACACACACACACACAGCCCTCCTCGCCTAGCAGCACACCAGCAGGCCAGTCATCTCCACCGGCACACACAAACACACACACACACAGGCATTCTATTTGCCTCTCCCTCTCTCTATTTCTCTCTCTCTGCAATTTACTTAGGTCTGCTGGTGCTGTTCACCCCGTTGAGGAAACCACATCCATTGGCCCAGCGTGTCATTACAGACTGGCCTGGGCCTTCAGCTGCGGACACACAAGCCTGCATGGAGCCTCTCATGATGTGGCACTTGGAGCACAGCCACAAGAGAAAAGAGAGGGGAAAAGGGAGAAAGGGAGGCAGAGAGAGAGAGAAAGAGAGAGAGAGAAGCCTATTTCATGAAGGTGTTTGGACTTTGATAAGGTCTCCTGTGCGCCTACGCTGTGTGGTTCTCATTGCGCAGCTCCATATTTGACGTGGGCTGATCTAAGTGGGGCCATGTGTGGCTGCCATCTCGTCTCCGGGCGCCGGAGCGGAGCGGAGCGGGGGGGCTCACCCTCCCCTCGGCCACCACAAAGCTTGTGGTTTGCTGTGTATTAGTAATTGTTTGGTGATGATTCAAAGTGGCTGAGGCAGTGTTTGGTAATGGTCACGCTCCACACATCACATCAGAGACCTGCATGTGAGAAGAAAGGAGGCTTTCTCATTTTAGGATTAAAGGAAGAAAAATGCTCTCTATTCTCTAATAGGGAATTTACACAGGCTGTTTTAGGTTTCTTTAATCTCTCCAGAGGGTTAAAAGCCACCAATACTACCGATGGTGTGTGTGCATTTAGCCATTATTGAAGCAGTTGTTCTCCGTATGGCAGAGAGCTCCAGGTTTCTATGCCACAGTTTGCATGGTGCTGCAGTCTAGTGGAAATCTCCCTCCCACCCACAGTATTGTTGTGAGACAGCGCGCAATAATGAAGCACATGAATCAAACAAGCCGGCGGCACTTGAGGTGAGCTGGGTAATGGGGGAGCATTCATATTCACCAGGCATCTCTGAGCTTCAACACACACACACACACACACACACACACACACACACACTACATGATGCAGAAGACTCATGTAAGCAGGAGATACAAGGTGAAACACAGGCTGAGATGAGGACATGGATGTGGAGCCTCGTGTCTCCCTTTGGATTGGAAAGCATGATGTCTCCCTTCCTGCTCTGAGCCTGGTGTGTGTGTGTGTGTGTATGCGAGCGTGCTGCAGGCACAGCTCCAGTGGGCCCACAGTGGTTGTGGCCAGGGTGGCCTGATGGGATGGGAGGTAGCAGGGCTGTGTACGACTGCCGCCCCACGTCTGCTCTCACCCAGCGGAACCCTGCTGGCCGGCCTGCCTGCCTGCCCAGCCAACCGTGGGGCTGACTGGCTGGCTGACGGCGCTCCCAACCCATCCGACCCGGCGCATCCGGCTGGCTGGGCCCCACCCCGGCCCCCCCATTAACCACTGTCTGTCTGCCACTCTGCGTCTGTCTGTGGATGTGCCTGCTGCCGCAGCTGCTGAGTCACCCAGTGGAGTTGCCACACACTCACACAAACTCTACTTTGGTTTACTGGGCTGGGGTATTGCCTTCTGTACACCATGCCTCAGCCTGTTTTTTTTTTTTTTCTGAGGCCAGAAGCGTCAGGCTGATGTGGGTTATTGACAGAGTTCACTGGTCACACTGTTCTCAAGTGTCAATCTGTAAAGTGGCTATGAAATGTCTGTATTAGTGACAAACCTCTCCAAAAACCTCTAGGACTGCACAGGCTGTGAATAAGCAAGAGTTTCTTAGACGCCTGTGTTCTGCTAAGTTTGCAGTCTTCCGAGGAATGCTGCTTCCCTCTATATTTACTCCCGAAGTGGGAACACCACGCCTGTAGTGTAGCCTCAGCCGGCAGACCGCATGCCATGATTCCATCCCTTGAGCACTGGAAGTGTGACCCTTTCCGATGTCCTCCGACACTCTCTGGGAGTGTAGGGAAGAGAACGATGTTTACATCATTTATAAATACGCCACTGAGGGCTCTATTGTCACCTCAAGTGTAGGGACTGTACACAATGGGGGCGAGGAAGGGACAGAGGCACAGGGTGAAGGGGTGGACCCCAGGGGAGATCTAAACACTTTCCAAAAATGTAGCCGTAGTATAATTCTGCGACGGAGTGGCCGCAAGCCCATAAAGCAATGTAAGCACTTAGAAAGTCTAAATAAACACCACATCCACACTGATTATTGTTTCGTGAAAAACTGGCACACCCAAGCAGGACTGCAAAACAAATCTGTGCCCCAAATCTGCCCAGCTGCCACTGGCAAGGGCAGTCGAAGTAATTGGCTCAACCAGCAAAAGTCGATTTTCACTGAGGCCCAACAGGTCAGTGCCATTTTATTGATCCTCTTCATTACCTGACATAGAGCCTTCTAGTGGACTTTGGCTTTGTGCTTAAATTGCCATTGACTGTGCCATTGTTCAAGAGAACAAAACATCCCACAGGGGACTGAGTGTCTTTAAGGGAAAGATTCAAGGCATCAGTCACAGGGTCATATGTACCAGATACATAATGTTTGTGTTTTTTTGTGTATGACTGTCTGTGTTAATGTTTATGTTTATGTGTGTGTGTGTGTGTGTATGTGTGTGTGTGTGTGTGTGAGTGAGTGAGTGAGTGAGTGAGTGAGTGAGTGAGAGAGAGAGAGAGTCTTTGGGTGAAGTTTCTGACAGGGGGTTTCTAGCTTTCTTGCTTTGTTTGCAAAAAATCAATGTGGCATTGGCGTGGGCGGGCATGGTCCAGAAAAGCAAGGCAGCAGTGGGCAAGGAGCCACTTCCTCCTCTGATTGTTGATAAACACTAGTTGAGTGACTCACCCCCTGCCCATTCCCTCTTAAATTACTCACTGGCACCGGCACCAGCGCACTCAGTCATCAGAGCCTACAGACTACAGCATCCACATGATGAATGGGCCCCTTCTTTGACACCCACAATTTCACTGTTTCCTCTTCCATACTCCATGCGGCAGGTTAAGTGTGAAAAATGTACTAGTTCCCATGACTGAGGCGGCGCTGCAGAACCCCTCCTATTGGAATAAGCGGCTGCAAAATAAACATTTGGAAAGAGATGCTGTAGGAATGCTGAGAACCCTGCCTCACTCTGCGTCAAACATAATCACTAGTTGGCCGTTTCCCCTCCATATCGGAGAATACTTGGAACGATGTTTCCAAATGTTGACAGATCTAAAGCGTTACCTGCATGGGACACTTTCAGGCTCATTGCTAACAATCAGTTTGTCCCCCCTTATCCAGGTTCATTTTTGGAGAAGGCAAAAAGAACCCTTTGATCTTTTACAGTCAAACTATTTTCAGGAATGTGCAGTCACAGCAAATAAAGAGAAAAACAAACTCCAAAAGCATAATTATAGCATGCGTAAATGGTAGAGAGAGAGAAAAAAACGCTTTCTAAAGTCCTCCCTCTAACCTGGTCAGAGGTGCGTTCCTGTGTGTTTACATTTGGGAGAGGGGGGACTTGGTGTAGTGTAACCACAGCAGAGGAATGTGTGTGATAATTGCTATCTCACATGTCACATATACATTCTGAAAAGAGGAATGTCCGTGTTTTTCTGCTCTTAAATGGGAACAGCTGTTTTTGAGTGATGTGGGTGGTGGAGGTGGTGCGAGGCCTGCTTTATTTGCCTTGGCCAGATGCAAGGAAGGGAAGGGGGCTTCAAAAGAGCAGGCTCTGCCATCTGATGCCAGGCCCAACCAGGAGGGAGAGACTCTCAAAATAAAGTTCCCCCATTGCTGTAGTAGAGCATGTGAACCATATAAATGGCATTATTTTCCATGGGAAACCCCCTGTTTGCATTTAGGGAGGAGGAACTAAAACACTACTGGACTTTTACAGGTCAGCATTTCTTATAGTACACATTCAAAGATGAGGAAGTGGGGGGAAATTGATGTTATGAAACATTTTCATGAGGCCACATAATGTTTTTCAAAGGAGTTTGACATACTGTCAAAGGCGTAACACTGACTTTTGTACCATCACAAGATACTATGTAGTGCCGTCAAATGATAAAACAAAAATAATCTGATTAATTACAAAATTTTGCAATGATTAATCGTGATAAATCACTTTTAATTGCAACTCATTTTCCTCCAGTACAAATGTGGATGCTAGGGTACATTGGATTCTTATTTTGCCCTGGAAAGGCCCTGATGCTAAATAGCTGTCTTTGTTCTTTTAAAATGGGGCAATTCACACCTATCCCATACACCCACATATCCACCAAACATTTTCTATCTGAAATTGAACATGATACATCTCATGAAATTGTAACCATATCCATCAGGATTAATCTGAGTTAATTTTTCTTAATCTGAGTTTTTTTTTATTATTAATCACTTGATTAATCAGTTAATTTTGCCAGCACTAATACTATGTAGTCTTACTTTTCAGCATTGAATCTACAGTCTGATTACGACACCACTCATTTGGGATTATTGTGTTTGGACATGTATGGTAATCTCAAGCAGTTCTTTCCATAGAAGTGCAGCCTTTGGGCTCTTCAGAAGCACCAAAAGACCCTTTAGAAGCACAGAAAACAACAGCATGAGGTCAGACCTGCTTTAAACTTGTAATGTGAAGCCATGGGGTTGTGGCATTGGCTAACCAGTGACCTCATTGCTGTACATTTAGGAAATGTCATATGACACAAATAAACACACACACACACACACACTGAAACCCTGCACCATCTGTTTGCGAGACAACATGTTATTGTGGGGCAAGTGCTTGTTTCCTTGGGCCTGAGCCCAGTGAGCTGATGGATGGATGGACAGAGGGGAAGGAGGAAGCTCCTAAACAAGCCCCGGTTCCGTGTGTTTATGTCGGGTGACCTCCACGCTTTAGTGTGTCCTCCACACCTCCACAAGCATGCCAAGCCATGTAATGAGCAGCTGCCTGGGATAGTTTCTGGTGTGAGGAAAGCCAGTGGTGAGGACGAAGAATGCCTGCTATGAGGTCTTTATCACAAGGAGACTATCTAGGAGACGACATGCTTGCAACATGCTTGTGTTATCTCCCATCAAATACACACCGCTTCCTTTGTTTCTTCACAACTTGCTAGTAGTCTGATGAAAGAGAAAAATGCTGTTCTACCTAGTCCTAATGAGACACCCTAGACCATGCAAAAAAACGGTAAGTAGAAAAAGTGTGATTGTTTTTTAGGCTTGTCAAGGTCAACTTTTTCTCATTTCTTTTCCTAATTGTGCCAGTAGCCGTACCCATTTTTGCCTGTCCCATTCCCCCCTTTTCCAAGAACACTAAAGTAAAAACCATTCTGTTCAGCACCCGTTGGAGACAAAGCACTGTCCCTTTGTGCTCCCATGAGAAATGTTGAGAGCAAGAGGGTGAACTTGAACCCATTAAACTAGCCAACTATAATCTCCTCCCCCATACAATGTTCACCTGCTTCCTCCTTGTTTCACAGGCCCGAGGTCTGGGACAGTGTGGGAAACAATGGCAGCCATGGAATGCACTTTGGCCAAAACCTGACAGGCCTCTTCAAGATGAAAAGAATATTGTTCTCTGCTAATGTGATTTGATGTGGGATGCTTGCAGCCCCATGAAGCTCCTTCAGGCAGGCCGAGCCCTAAGGTTCAGGGGTCTCTCTGCTGTTCCCACAGCAGCAGGGGATTTCTTTCCTTTTCAACGAGGCCCAAATGTCTCTCTCTCTCTCTCTCTCGCTCTCTCTCTCTGTGTGTGTGTGTGTGTGTAATTACTATTTCCTGAGCACTGAGACGGCAAAGATATGATAACAAAGATATGTTGCATGGTTATGTTGATTTTTCTTGGTTGAAATATTCTGCTCTCCAGCTGATGATGAGGACTGGAATGTGCCCCATCTGCATTCTGGGTCCACTTACTAATCATACAGGAAACATGTAAACAAGTCAGTCCTTGTGTACGCACAGGCAGCTATCACTTTATATTTTTGCTAGTTTACATCTCTGTCAATGATGTGCGTCAAGTGTGATAGATGAACTGTAATTTATACAAAATGACTGAATGTGAAGCATTCTCAGGTTCTTAGGGACATGCATAGTTAGGATTCTTGGAATAGCTTGAAACTCATTGCTTGGGTAAGGCCAGTCTCTCAAGTGTTTCACGGAAGCGGACTTTCCTGGAATTGGTGTTTAACAAAGTAGTGGACATACATTGCAAAACCAAAAGTGACAGAGAAAAACTCTTCCATTAGAAAATGTATTTAAGTGGAAGGCCAATGCACTCTACATGCATTGTTGTGTTTCCCTGAGGGCTTTGGCTGTTTAGGTGAAACTGAAGTTTATTGACCACCGAATGGAATACAATAGAAAAGCACTCTGTGATTATTGAATTTCCACAATAAAAACACGGCTCCTGTTGCACTGTGTATTTTATTAGCAAAGGCTAATTAGATTTGCCTACATAACCATTCCAGTCTTCTATTTCAGTAACCTGATTATGAAACTGCCTGATGATCTTATTTTGACTAACAATATTTTATGTTTTCTCTGAAATTGCATAATTGTAACAGACTTAATGGCTATTTATTATGTGAGTTAATATATAATGTATGATTTTTTTAATGTTTAGAATATTTTTATCACCATTTATTTATATATTTTAGATCTTCAGTATTTGCTTTTCGAAATTGTAACTTGTAGCATTATATGTCATACTTCTGTGGCTATTCTGAAAAGTAGAACTCTTCCCTCTCCCTGCATATATAATATAACCGGTGCCCCTGAGTCACACATTACTTTTAGTAATCCTTTAAGGTGCACACAATAGCCAGTGCTTACCATACATCAGTAAGCCGTCATGCCTTATTACACAGGCAGGCCCTGCAACACAAACTGCAGCCCAACTTGGAGAACAGAGGTGGGGAGGAGGGAGGGGAGGGTAAGCGGGAGGGGGGGTGGTGGGTGTTCTGCTTGGCCTGTGTTTGTATAACCCAGTAAAGGAGATAACTCACCAAGGTCTGTCGTCAGTCACACAATACGCTGGCTTCCTTTTCAGACCCCACCCGTTTTGATGAACTGGAGGGGGTTCAAAGGTTTGATTCATAAATCAGTCCTCCCCAGCAATGCATTATTCATGTTATGGCACCCTATTCATTTCTGATGGGTGTGCAGGGGAGGAATACTTGAATACCAGAAGCCCTCAAGAGGAACGCGTTGCCCCAGCCCATGCTAGTACTGAGATAAGACGCTAATGTTTGGAAGCTTGCACGTGAGCATGCTGAGGGCCTAGGGCCTAGGAAACCAGCAGAAATGGAGAGAAATGGAACCTTATTTCTCTCCTCCTGCTTCACAGATGAACGTAATACATCTGAGTCTTCTGTAACATAAATCAGACATTTAGTTTGACGTGAAGAGGATTAATAGTGCCGTTTGTCAGGGAGCAAAAGAGACAGGCCTGGAAATGGACTGAAAGAATGTCATTTGGGTCCAAGCGCTAAGGCCTCTTGAGGCGCTAATAGAGGAATTTCCTGAACTGGGTCACTATTGATCAAACGGAGGGCTGGCAGCAGACCTCTTCACTCAAAACCCCTTCAGTGGCCATAGAAGTACAGTATAGAAGTATAGGAGTATGTACTCAGGATTCCTCTATGCCTCCAAAGCTCCAGTCCCATTTAGTAGACCATTTGATTCTAAACTATGATCTATTTGGGAGAGTAAATGCAATGAAGCCCTCATTACAGTGAGATTGTTGTTGTAAAATATGTGATGTAAAGTCTAGTGAGTGTCGATGTCGGCCTGTTCATAGCCAGGCCCTGAGGCTTTGTGCATGATAATGACAGATATCGATGTCTGTTATTACACTCAGGCCCTGATATTGGTTTTCAGAAAGTGATCCGATGAGACACTCTACAGCCTGAAGCAATGCAGTGTTAACCATAATCAGGAGGGGAAGGTATTCCTTGTCTTTTATTGCAGCTATTTGGGGCTTATTGTGGAATTACTGGATTACACAGAGGAATTCTCACTTTCTTAGAGAAAATGCCACATGATCTCATGCCCAGGATATGGAATATCTCATCATATGCCACAAGAGGTGGAATAATAAATCTACTTGGTATATGATGGGATACAGTACACAGATACCACAGTAAAGTGGCTTAAATGTACTTACTATGTAGCCACATTAATTAACAATGCTTTAGAGACTGACAAAACGGCAGCCAGTGCTAACAGATGCGGGCATATGAAAATTATTAGGTTTCGTCTTACATGCCCACTTCTGTTACCGTTACCTTAATTTGGTCGTTCTCATAGCTATCGACAGCACTTAGCAGTGTGAAACAGCAGGGCTAACTGTTGATTCACTACGAATAATTCCTTTAACTTGAAAAGTAGTAATTCGAGCAAAGGCAAAGGATCCTCACGTCTCACTTGTCTTATATCATACATCATCATAATTATAAGATTCGAAAAATCTACTCTGTTCACTGATTTACTGAATCTCTGTATCATATAGCTTATACAGCCCAACAAGATGCTGCATGACTTCTCACCCTCAGTTATTACAGTAAGTAACCTAAGAACCAGCACATTCTCCCAAAATCCCTTCTCGCCAAAACATTCCAAATACATATTGTTGTTGAAGTTTGCGTGTCAGGCAACCATATTAGATTGACATGGCATCCTCATCCCACTGCTCCCACTGGACCTACATCAGGTCACCTCCACAGTGGGTCCACAGTGAACTGGGTCACACTGAGGACAGATGTGTGTGTGTGTGTGTGTGTGTGTGTGTGTGTGTGTGTGTGTGTGTGTGTGTGTGTGTGTGTGTGTGTGTGTGTGTGTGTGTGTGTGTCAGCTCCACTGGCCCTGTGAGAAGAGCAGGGGAATGCCTGTAACAGCCACTTCCTGCGCCCCATCAAAACAACTAAAAGTCCCTCACCTTCCAGGAATGGCTGCAGTCCAGCAGCACAGCTGGCAGCAGCACCAGAGGAGGGAACCAGGAGAGTGGCCACTACGGTAAATGCCATTGTTGAAGCAGGAAGAGTTTGTCTATAAAATCACAGCCAGCACACAGGAAGTGAACCACTGCTAGTGGTGTGACAGACAGCACCAAGAGAGTAGCTTCATCTTTGGACTGGGTAATATTCTGACATCTCAAGGAGCGGATCTTTCATTTCAACAGCAGTGCCCTAAACCAAATACACTTATCATGGACAGGGAAACTCTACCACCATCAGCCCCCTATCAAGAATATTTAATAATTAATAAACAAATATTTTCTAATGCCTAAATATACCATATGCTCAAATGTACTAATGTGTTCCCTCTAGAGAAAGCGCTTACTGACAGTAACCAGGCCTTGTTTGCACATTGTGTGTAATTGAATCAGCTGACACACTTGGGGAATGTAATGAGTTGTTGAGGCCTGTCTTAAATGGATGCCATGTGCCTAATTGTCCTGCCTGTTGTTGTCCCCATGGCTGGCCTGTGGGCTTGTAAGGCAGGGTCCCCTCACAGCTGCCCCCAAGGGCCTCCTAAGCACCTGCAAAGGGTTGTTTTAACCAGCAGGGTTAATGCTGGTGTCATAGCCGGAGCATGGGAGAGGCCAAGGCACAGTCATGTTGGCTGCCATCTTTGATCTAGACGTTTGACAGGAGACTAGGATAGAGGCCCAGCTAGCTAGAGCTGAGAAGCTCATTTGGGTATTTCACCTTGGAGCCCTTGAACTTTTCCTCTGGTTTGTTTTGAACACTGAGCTAGATGGACGGAGTAATTGTGAATATGTGTTTGGGGAATCTGAAGAGAAGGCTGTGTGTGTGTGTGTATGTGTGTGTGTGTGTGTGTGGGGGGGGGGGGGGGTTGAGAGTGGTAGAGGGGGGAGAGGTGGATGCTGACTTCTGACATCAAGCATCTGTTTCTACCGTCTGCAAGCTCCAGCCATGAGTCAGGTTGTAAGCTGATCCCTCATCAGTCAGCCGTGCTCATCAACCCTTGACCTCTGACCCTCGACCTGGGTCTCATCCAAAAGGTACAAGAATAGAATAGCAGCAATAATTGGATTTATATAACTGATGCTTTCCCTTATTACCACAGGCCTGAGTGCACAGACACATGAAGCAGCTTTATGTATTGTGTATGGAGAAGGAGGGCAGCAGAGAGGCTGCGGCTGCGCAGGCGAGGACATGCCATAAGGCACTCAGTGTGGGGCTTTGGCCACGCTAGCGCTTTACAGGATGATATCAACAAATCCCAGCAGCCCCTTTGGTTTCCTGTACCGTTTAGGAATGACTTTTACAGTTCGAGGTGACGTTTTGCTCCTAGACAACAGCATTTTCAAAAGCAGCTCGGAGAAATGTTGATGAATGATGTCATGTGAAGCTGGTGTATGTGTGGCAGCTGTTGCATAGTCCTGGGTAGTTAGATAGTTACAGGATTCTCTCGAAGACAGGAGACCACAAATCCTGCCTGGCAAATGGCCCTTGGCTGGCTAAGCAGCCTCATGGAATCTGTGGGGACTATAACTCTCCCAGGCTCCAGCGCTCCAGAGACACCGGGCTTCCACACACACACAAGCCTGTCAAGTGCACCATTAAGCCCCTGGCAACAACCAATCAAATTGCCCGGCAAGATGGGGTGCATATGTTTAATCACAAATGCAGGGTGTCTCTCTCTCTCTCACACACACACACACAAACACACACACAAAATCAAAGATGAGAAATACTGAGTGAATTCTGAATAGCAGCATCCACCTCACCACACCCCCTCCACTTGATCTGTAGCATGGAAATGTCTTAATTTTCAGCTGCCCTTTTTCATTCTTTACAGGAAGTCCTTTTACCCCTTTAAGGTGTTTATATAGAGCAATATAAGACTGTTTCTTTAATGGCATCGATTAAATCCAGGTCTGGTTGATCCAATTGAAGTGCATGTAAGGAGAAAATGAATGGTTCCCCCTAACAAACTGAGCACTGGCCCTCTCTGGCCAGTGGGTCAATATCAGCATTCAGGCACAACAAATGAAGCATTATTTGAAACACTGGTGTTTTAACCCCTAAATCATTCATTAGAGTGGATTGATTTTTTTTCTGTACGCCGTGTCAAAAGGCCAGCGGACATGGCTGAGTGGAGACATATAGACGTGTGCCACACACACCAGAAGAGGAAGAAGAATGTCTAGCGCTCAGTGTTTGTGAAAGCCTCTCTGTTTTAAGCTCTTTTCTTTTCATTTTCACTCGTCTACACTCAATCTTGTTCTGTTTCTGTCTCAGGGGGCTGAAGGTGCGGCGCTTATATAAGATCAATACTTCCTGAGGAGAAAATAAAACTAAAGCGTTTCAACTTCGGCGAAATCTGAGACCAGACGTGTGTATTTCTGCCCGGTGTTCAACATATAATCAAACTCCACAGAATGTGTTCATTTGGAGGGGACCTGAGCAGAACCATCTGTGAAAATCCAGCCCTTGTTGATTTAGTTTTAGTCAATATAGATTATCGGCTTAGGAGGTACTGCAGCCAATTAATGCTGTTGCTCTATAAATGTTTGTAAAAGATATCTGATGATTTCCAAGAAAGATTTGTCTTTTCTTAGTTTTTCATGATAACCCCCTCTTTATTTTCACTGGTCCTTGACTCAAGAAAAGAGGATTTAGTAAACACAGAAGTGAGCAAATGAGTGAGTGTTAGCAAGTGAGCGTTAGCGAGTGCTGTGCGGCCGATCGAGGAACAGATGAGATGCATGATCTGGCACAGGGGGACTGAGCCGTGAGTGAGTCATCGCTGGGGATGACATCAGTTTGCACCCAAAACAGGGGTGAGCAGTGTGTGTGTGAGAGAGAGAGAGAGTGAGTGAGTGGGGGGCTGCTCCGGGCCTCTCTGTGTTATCAGCTAATCAGGTTATGCTCCTCTCCCCAACCCCACCCATGATGTCATATTTGGCCTGAGCAGAGGTGGCAGGAGAGGGTGGAGGTGGAGGAGGAGGAAGGGGTCAGGGTAGGAAGACAAACCCGATCTTCACATCATTCTAATCCAATTATGCACTGACGGACCTGTGCGGACCAATACCCCCCTCTTTCAAGATAAGGGGTCCGATTTGCCCCCCAATCCAATCAATCACATCCAGTAGGCATGGCTGAAGTGCGGCAGTGAGTCTAATGTGTTTACAGCGCTTCCCCGGGCTGGGCGTCCAGCCTCCTGAGCCATCTGCCATCTGCTGCTCTTTGGCTAGTCGGACACCCGTCCACAGATGGCAGCCTGCGCTCCCCTCCTGCTCCCGCTGCACAGGAGAGGAGATGAGCCTGCATGCACTGCCACCACGAGCAGCGACGCTAGCTAGTGCACATAAACAAGCCCACATACACACACACATTATAGCCATGCCTCTCTGCTTACTGCTCACATCCAAATAATATATTACAATCCAAAAGAATATTTCTCAACAGGACAATCTTTGATGTCTTTGTCTTTGATGATGTGTATGGCTAACTTGACTATTCTATCGACAAGTGAAACTTTTTGTTTGAAATTTTTTATCCTCTCAGACACACCCATGCCCAAAATAGACATACACATGACGTCGATATCATTAGGCTCTCTGAGCAGAAATCAAGCACCCCTTCATGACGATGGATGAAGGAAGGGGCTGCATTGATTCTGCTCCTGTTATGTAATCTGGCTCTTTTAGAAAGAGAGAGTAAAAGAGAGAGAGAGAGAGAGAGAGAGAGAGAGAGAGAGAGAGAGAGAGAGAGAGAGAGAGAGAGAGAGAGAGGAGGAAGAGTAAAAGACAGAGGGAGAGAGAGTTTTTTGTGTGTGTGTGTGTGTGTGGTGGGGGGTCACCTGCTTGAAGAGGGAAATGATGTGAAATATTCAGCGCCTTCTAAAAATAACCCCTAATCCCTGCAGTGCTTTACAATTACATTTCTGTGTCTTGTATATTGCACAATAAATATTTGATCACTTTCTCTCTCTCTTCTTCTCTCCTTCTGTCTCTCTGTTGCTTTGTAGAGTGGAAGAATTAATTGGTGTGCCTCAGTGACTAAAGAAAATACACACGAGTCACAAACAGGAGTGGATGAGCCGATGTGGACCTGCAAGCAGAAGATGCCATGCGAGCAGCAGGCGGCCGGGGTCAGTTGCAAATAGAGTGGAAACAATCGCTCGCCCTCCCCGAACCCGAATGTGTGTCAGGATTTTTTTGGCGGACAGCACAGCTACACCCCTTCCCTTCTCCCACATTTTGGGTCAAATTTAGAACAGTGAAAAACACTCAGCGCAGTGCCTCCCTTCATGCAATATTGATCAGGGGAAGATGGCGGTGGGTGGGTGGGTGAGTGGGGGGTATGAAAAATGCATCTCATATGCAACACCCCCCTCTGGGTTTTCCGCAGTCTGCCAGAGTGTGGGCTTTGATGCCTTCTGAATTGGCCCTCGCTGTCAGACGCCTATAAAAAGGCAAAAGATGTATCCTGCTGAGGAAATCACATTTGCCATTGCTACCTGCCATTAATTGGTTAGACTCAAGGGCTGTTTTGGACCTGCAACTGCATTCACACCTTATAACTTTTACTCTGCAATGGATCATTGGGGGGAACCTAGTTAACTTTCTACAAGAATTTGTTCTGATGATCCCCCCCCTAAAGATTAAGATCGCTTTGATTTCATTAATTCCAGGCTTCTTTTCTGCAATCAATTCCGGGCTGCTGGTTAAAATGCAAGTCGGTGAGAAACTGTTGAAGCAGATAGAAGACTAATCCTGTAGCTCCAAGCCTCTCTCTCTTACTGGAGGTTAATGGCCTGCAGCTCCTGGCCCTCTGGTGACTGAAGGATACTCCCAGTGGGAATATTAGCCCACTGCGTGCTTTGACTGGCTCTCCTGCAGCGTTGCCCACGCTCAACCACTTCTCCGTCTCAACCCATAGCCAGCGCCCTGAAGAACGTTTTTTGTTGGTGTAAGCAGACGGGATTAGAGTGCTGTTGCTTTAGGACAATCCTCATGTAGACAAACAGAGGGAAGTTAGGGGGGTGGAGGGTAGGGGCGAACTTGAGGGTTGAGACGGGGCTCAGTGAGGAAGCTTCAGACAACATGGCCTCTGCAGATTACATAAAGTTTTACGTCAATGTCTTCGCAAGTACTAATTTAGCGATATCCCAGTGAAGATCACAGGGGTTTCTGAAGGACTGGGGACAGTTCTCAGAGAGCGCAAAGCAGCACCTACTGAGAGAGAGAGAGAGAGAGAGAGAGAGAGAGAGAGAGAGAGAGAGAGAGAGAGAGAGAGAGAGAGAGAGAGAGAGAGAGAGAGAGAGAGAGAGAGAGAGAGAGAGAGAGAGAGAGAAAGAGAGAAGGGCTTTCTAGTCAGAGAGAAGAGAGAGAAAAGGCCTGAAGTATGTTCTGAGGACTTGAGTGCTGAGGTACAGAGGGGTGAGAGGGGTTTTTAGACTGTTGCAAGTGTTGCTAACCTGTTCTGTTCACCAGACTACTGGGGTGGGTAATGAGTTAGCATGGCTAGGATAAACATGCTGATGATTCTGATTTTGCGCTCTTGTTCAGCAGCACAGCATTATCAGTACCAGTGGCAGCATGCTGCCAAACAGCAGTCTTCTCTGCCCAGTGCTGACAGGATGTGTGTGAAGATGGATGTCTCCCTATGAGATATACTCTCTCTCTCCTCAGGGGCCAACCAACCACCCACAAGTCTCCTTGCTTCCCCAACAGCCTTCCCTGCTGTCACGACCCTCCACAGACTCCCTCCATGCTGCTCGGAGATGCACGCAGCAAAGGCTTCTGGGACTGGGCGCCGTAAATCAGAGCCCTCCAGCTGCACTCTGGGATCAGTGGCAGGACAAACGGGCTTTTGTGAGGCCCCCTAACTGATTTTCCAGGGTGCTCACAGATGCCTCCCCTACGCACCCACACTCCTCCTCACACACATACACACCACCACCACCACCACCAGCACCTCTGGGGCACAGCAGCTGAGTCAGGCTGGCTCTTCCCAGGACATGGAGGCCAGCGGCCAATTCTCCAGGCATCATGTTCACAAGTCCCACCCCTGCATTACCACCACCCGCCTCCACACACACACACACACACACACACACACACACACACACACACACACACACACACACACACACACACACACCTCTCCCAAGGCACTGGGGGAACATGATAGGGAGGCCCTCTTCTCAAATCCAACACTCTAGAGTGGCCAGTGATTTAAAGGTGGAGATGGGTGGAGAGATAAGAGGTGTCTGCACTCCTCATTACTCCGCCCCGTTAGTTTTGCAGAGCTTTCCGACATCCTCCGTCTGGATGTTTAAACCCTTAACCCCCTGGCCCTCAAGGAGAGAGCGTATCAGATTCGCAGTGGGTGAGGCCCAATATTTCACCTCCAAGAACTCGGCCATCAGCATAAATTGGAGGCTGGGTGCTCTCCCTCTCCCTCCTCCCAAATCCCTTTGGTGTGCATAGCAGGGATTCTTGCAAAGTTTCACCATTGATCAAAAAAGACCTCTTGAATAATTCAGGTGGAGAGTGTCTGTATTTATCGACTGCTAAAGAAGTGTGAGGGAAACTAGACTAGATTAATCAGCATGGTGAAGCAGTACTTCATGACAGCCGGCCCATCATTTCCGCAATTAAAATTCCAGAAAGGAAGGACTTTAGAATGAGAGAGTAGAAAGAAAAATGTGCAGATGCCCACATCTTATTCACAATGTGAATAGACCACAGCGGCAGTGTCTTTTATAGCAGGGTCCAACGATGGTAAAGAAGTCCATCTATGTGTGCATTAAAGGTAGAGAACATGACTTAACTTCAACAAAGAAAGGCTTGAGTTGAAAGATCCATGGAAGAAAGAATAATGTGATCTGAGTTTGTTACGCCACAGAGAATGTGTCATTAAACACTCAGACAAATTCAATGAGTAAAGACATTGCCAGGTTAATTAAATAATCATCCAAATAGAGCCCAATGTCCAATGCCAACCCAACTGCTGAGAATAGAACCTCTAGCTACATGTCCAATTGGGACACCCTTAAAACACCCTTCTCTGCCAGGAGAATGCTTTAACACGCCGTCACCTATTCCAGCGAATCTAGAGACAGTTGAGTAAATGCAGCCAGCTTTTACTGCTGATTTCAATGTTTGGAAAGACTTCAAGTTAAACAAAGGCCCTGTCCTTATCAAGCAAAGTTTAGAGGGATGATGGGAGAGACTCCTTCCAGTGAACACAGAAATTGGTTAGAACTGAACAATTAATGTACTCCATTTTTCACTGACTCATTCCAAATCACTGTCCTAAAGTTTAACTATGTCAGCCCTGTAGCAGACAATTAACCAAAAGTGCTCAGATTTGTAGTCCTCTGCCAAGAAAATATGCCATATGATGTCAATTTGGGAAGCCATCTGGTGTGCCAGATCTACCTCCTTGGCCCATGCAACACCTACACACCTACAATATGTGAATCGCATATCCATGGATTAACAACAACAGTGTATTTGCCACACTTATCCCAATTATTCCTTTAAAAGGTGAAATAGTACTAAATGCATTAAAGGGACAGGCTGAAGTCAATCCAGAGGTTGTTTGAATTTTTGAACCTGCACCTAACGCTAAAGATGGGGGTGTAAGAAGAACAACCTGAAGTTTTCTTAACCATTTCAACATCACCATTTTACTATTGGGTGGCACCTCATTGCTGCTTTTATACTAGCCACTTTACCTTGTATTTGATACACGTTACCCTGCATTTTTCCCACTGACATGAATTGCTCTATTCACAGCCATTACAGCTGAGCTATGCCATGAATTTTTCTGAAACTTTCTGTGAACTACAAAGCGATTTGTTAGTTGAACAAAAAACTCTGTATCTTCACCTATTCCGCAAACATGTCTATCATCAAAGGAAATCACAAACTGCTACAGGTGTTCACTGTCTATTCTCTAGGTCTGGGATGTGCCTTGTGAGACACAGGAAACAGGAAGTCTCTAAGATGTGTTTAATTGTTGGTTCCAACTTGTCAAATATTTCTGTTTCTCCCCCTCATTGTTGTGTCACACGGGGAAGTAGACAACACTAGCTATGTGGGATATATGTGTAGTCAGTCTTAAATAAAGTGTACATTGTTTCTCAGTAATAACCACAGCTGTCCTCTGAAACCGCCCAGACAGAAGAATGCATGATGCACACCATGTTCACCACCCCACACACGTATATGGAATGCACTCCCACGGGCTGCACACACGCACACACACACACACAGGAGGAAGTCTAGGCCTGTTTCAAGGGTTGTTGGGGGGGGGGGGGGGGTGGAATAAGCTCTCTGTAGTGACTTTGCCAAGGGATTTGTCATAGTAGACATTTTATGGGGTATGGCTGTTATAAGATGCCATTGTTGTGAACTTGCTTGAGGCTCACTCTGCCTACTCAAACACCATACACTGTTCATTAGATGTCTGCAATGGCAGACTTCACATATGACATCATGTAACCAAATACTCATGACACACCTTCCATTTCCCCCTTTGTTTATGGAGATGACCTCCACTTACATATCTGCCATTGCATTCACTGTACCTTCATTTGAAAATGATCAATTCATACTGGACAAGGTATGCAATCAGGCAGGAAGAGCCTAGCTGTCGGTCTCTGTGTGTTAAATATTTCCCCCAAACACCCAGCATCCCCAGTCGTATTTGGCAGAGGAGCACCAGGGCTTAGTCAGATGGCAGCACACACACAGTCATTCTCCGCAGCACATATAGCAGATGACACAGGTAGCGGATCACTTATCTGGACACGTGTAAGAACATGGATTACCTTGGCCCGCCGGTTATCTTAAGCCCCTGTGTAAGGCTCTCCTAATATCACTGTTAATGAAGATCACAGAGCGCAGCAGCAGGAGAGGCGCCGAGGAGGAGAGGAGAGGGTTTCCGGGGAGTTGGTCGCCATAGCAACTGGTTACTCAGCTACAAGTGTGTGCACAGTGACCCTCACGTATCACTTCAATTTCATTACTCCATAGCCTCCCCTCAGTCACAAACCCCCCCTCTCACACACACACACACACACCATCACCCTCAGCCTTCACCATTATCTACAGTATGCTCTCCATTTAGCTGGACAAGAAAAACTGATTAAAGCTTAACAATGGAAGCTGTGTTGCATGAACCAAGCAGCAGAGGTTAATCAGTGCATTTAACATACGTCTCTGCTGAAGCTGATTTGTATTCATCCATAGTTCCTCTGACATGATTCACACATTCATAAAAAAACATGGATGGGTGTTATCAAAGTCCTTCTAAGGCTTCTCCTATATAAGTGTCTCTGGTGTTATCTAGATGACAGACCAATCAAATGGAATTCACAAGGTTCTTTTTTGACCATGTATGGATATTGATGACATGTTGCCCATATCAGTAGTTCCTCTGTGTAGTTAAATCAATGTTTCATGAATCCTTATGGCAAATGAACAAAGTTCTCAACGGCACCGTTGTCCATCAAGCAAAAGTGCATTAGCAGCATTCTCCACATGAAAGCATAGCCACCTGCAAAGACTGTTTCTCGCCATGACTGAATAGTGTTGCGGTTTCCATGGCAACATGAGGAGCGAGAGAAAAGAAAGGGACTTAGCACGGCGGCTTCCTCAGAGTGACAGAGTGATACTCTTTGTGGTAGAGGAGGAATGTGAAAGGCGCCTTCATTTGCATTCGGCTACAGGCACCAACCCAAAGATATTCTACGCATAAGTGTGGTCTCCAAGGCTACTTGTTAAAAGCGAGGAATTTTTCTTTCTCTCCCTCTCTCTTTTATCCAACCCCACCGCTCTCTTCCCTTTTAAAAAACATCAGGGCTCAGACTAAATCCGTTCTCTCCCAAAAGTGATTAAGTGAAGAAAATAAAATCACAGGCTCATCAGCCAACCTGGCATTAGTCCGCAGAAAACAGCCCTCGGGGGCTGAGAGCCACCACAGCAGGCTAACATGGGCAATTGTGTCTAATGAACTGTCACAACCTTGCCCTGCTTCCATTCCTCTTGCCCGGCTCACCACTGCGGCGGCCACATTAGCCTAAGCATGTGTTTGTCATATGGGAATAGACTGGCTCCATTGTGAGCGCAAATTTGAGTAACAATTGACAACTCTCTCAAACACACATAGTTGCTAAACTTGGAGCCCCCTGTCTGCATGCTATCAGAGGATCTTCATTGGACCATAGATTGCATAGTTTGCATGCTTCCTTTGGCATGCAAACCGTTTAGCATCAAAAACAAGCCTTAGTGCCAAACACCAAACTCGGCGCTAAATTGTAATTAAGATAATTAACTGTGTAATTGTATCTCTGAATCAAATGACCCGCAAGTGGCCCCTGTACAAGCGGCTGCATTCATAAGACTCTCAGCACAAGTGGGCCTCCATCTCCATATCGCACTGAGCTGCAGTGTTTTGCAATACTTCACTCATTATAGTTTTTACATCACTAGTTCAGAGGGATATTGTTTCAGAAATGGGAAATTGAGCAACTAATCAAATATGTGTTTTATCCACAGTGTCAGAGCACGTACAGCACAATACCAAAACAAGAAGGCAAGCATTGTGTTGATGCTGCTGCAATTACTCTTTGATTCCCAAATGGTTTGTTTGGTTTGCTTTTTGGCTGACAGCATTCAACTTTCCCCTCTCTCTTTCCTTCCTCAGCGAAGTAGAAAAGGAGCTGAGAATTCCCCACATGCATATACGGCATCGGCCCCTAGCCAAGAACATGCCTGTTTTACTTCTTTATTTCTCTCCTCCCATGGAATGTATGGGAATGAACACATCTGGTCTGATTTTTGTCGTTCTGTTTCTTACTGCACAGGAGGGTGGAAAGGTAACGTTTACGGATCATATAGCCCGTGCCTCTCAGCACCGTGACAGCTTGGGCTCACAGCGCGCAGGGAGGGAGGGAGGGAGCCAGATCGTTCAGGATAAGAAATCGACAGGCGTTTACAGTAAACACAACAGATCTGGAAGTGCATTGGCAAAAAAACACTGTCCGCACAATCAGCCTTAGTCACTCCGCTCTTTGGACGCAAGTCAGAAATGAAACGAAGAGGCGTGTGAAGAGCGGAGGCCTCCTTTTGAAGTGAGGCTTCAAAACACGTTCAGCCAAAACAAACAGGCCTTTAAATCTGGACTCCTGAAGCATGCTTGGGTCCAAGCCCCGGCAGCGGCGGGTTCACACGTACAGACTGGCTGCTGAGCCCTGAGGAGCTCTCACACACTAGGACCCAGAGCAGGGAACAGAAGAGGGAGGGGGGTGGCCAGGGGAGGGGATGGGAGGGGAGGGTTGGCAGGGAGGGGGCAAGTCGGAGGGGGCTGGGGGCAACATAAACAGGAATTCCCATGCACCCATGCAAGAATAGGAGTCAAATGCCTTGAATTCCAAATATTTTCAGTCTGTAGCATGAAACGTTTCCATTGACGTCACACCGGTGGTTATCTTTCCCCCTCCTGAAGCCTCAAGGCATGGAGAGGATAGATATCCTCCAACTCTAAGACACATCCACCATCCCCCCTCTCTCTTCTCCCCTATACATTTGTCTTTCTCTCCTCCTCGTCATTCTCTCCCTCTCTCTCTCTCTCTCTCTCTCTCTCTCTCTGCTGCCTGCCTGAAGCTGACCTGCAGGGTGAAGGGGTTAGCACTGCACTTTCTCGGGACACAATGCTCTTTGACAGCAGATGGTGGGAAAGAGAGGGAGGGGCTGAGCTGCACATTCAGACGAGCCGCAGTGGCCAGGCCAGACTGCTCACCGCTCCAATTGGATGGTGCCATTGATGGTTAAATCAATTTGGGATGGTGACAGCGTGGCTAGGACCAGGACAGTAACAATTGCAGATTGTAACAGTGATACGCCCAACCCCCCACCTGCTCCCCACCCTCACTGAAGACAACCATCCAACCCCACCCCACTGCAGCCCTTTTTTGGGAGGGTGTAGGAGGGGAGTGTTGAGACTCTGGGAGGGTGAGGTGGGGGGAGAGAGTTGGGGGAGGACTGGTGACAACAATAGAGAGAAATCTTTTCTGAAAGAGAGGCAAATGAAGGAGAATAGACTCGTTGGCCATAGATGACTGCACAATTCTGTTGCGCCCTTTTATCCGTGAAGCGTTATGGTGCAGAGGAATAGGATACCTTTTAGGTCCTGCTCTTTGTTTTGTGCCATTTTTGAACACAATAAAAAACTGAAAGAGGTGCATATGTGTGTGAGGGTGTGTGTTGTGTGCACACACACATACACACGCACACACAATTCTGCACACTCACACTCAGACACACACACATGCACCATATTTCCGTGCAATATTGCAACATGCAGTGGAGTGGAGTTTGCCACTGGTTTGCCATCACGTCCAGGGGCTTTTGGATGCTGAGTGGGTGGTCTTGGACACAGAGAGTGTGTTGTGACACAGCAGGTTTGTCAGGAGATGGGGTGGCTATTGTGCGGATGTGTGAATGAGCGTAAGCACCAGAGAGGGTCAAGTCTGCCCTCTTCAGGTGGTGCTCACATTTCCTGCAATACAGAATAGAAGAGTGGGAAGACCCCCGCCCCAGCATCCACTACAACCATATCAACCAGCACAGCCATAAAATGGAGGCTTCCAGCCACAGGAATTCACACTCTCAAGATGCAATGGAGCAACAGACACAGCAAGAAAGACTTGGACACTAGTGACGGCACTTTAACCTAAACAAGCTAGTCAAGGGGCGCTTTGCGCATGCATGCTCTGTGGAAGTGTGTGTGTGTGTGTGTGTGTGTGTGTGTGTGTGTTTTCTTTGAGGGGTGTTAGGGAGGAGGGTCGACAGATGCACCAGAAACCAGTGGTGGTCCATGGTTGCTATGGTGATTATGGTGCGCAAAGGTCTGAAGGAGTGGTGAGAGTGGCGGATATGCCAAAAAACTGCTCTCCTGAGATTAGGGAATGGATTTAAGATGCTTGTCAGCAGGAGAGAAAGAAAAGAGGGGGGGTTGAGGGGAAGGGGGGCAGGGGGAGGGGGATCACTGACTAGGCTTCAATGACTATTCAAAAAAAGAGAGCATGAAATGACAAACTCAGAATGGCGCTGCACGTGGAAGACATTTTGGTTCTGATTATTATGACATATGATAATTGTTTTGTGATTGTTTTACCTACACTAATTGAAAAGCAATGTTTGAAATCTGGTTTGGTTTTTATACTTACTGTTCATGTTTTTTTTTTTCCCTTGCTCCACTTTCTTCTCCATTCTTTTTCAGACTCTTGTTTCCATGGTCACCGTAACCAAGTGACAAAGCAAAAGAAGTGGGAGATATCTTTTCCAGATGTCATCATTCTCTAACTGACAGGAAATGAAAGGCAAACATTTCAAACATGTAAAGAGAGGGGGAGAGAAAAAAGAATAACAGCCGGAAAAAACTCCTGACCCAATTTTTATGGTCTTATAAAAGCAGTTTCTACAGTTTGTATTGGTCTGAGGAGAGTTACTTATCATGGATTTGACTAGCCACAGATGCTTCCAACATAAACACTCTGAGGCCTTAAAATGCTACAGGATACTGTCATTGGCTCTCAATACGCATGCGCATCCCTCAGAATTGCTGAAAAGAAAGCTGGAGTCCCTATAGAATAGATTTTAGAAATTTCTTAAAGGCTTCAAGAGTCCAATAGCCACTGCAGGATCCCAATCAGCAAGCCATTCCCCAATCAGCTAGTGAGTAGTGATTTGAATGCATACCAGGGCCACACTGCTAGCCCCTCATCTTATGCTCCCCACATAGGCTTATGATACAAGCAGAAAAAAAGTCTCAGTGACAGGAACAGAGAAGACAAGTGTGCTAGACTAGTGATAATTTGACAGCTTTAGCAGTCTCACACTGGAGCAGTGCTGTCGCAGTAAAACAAAGCCCTCTAACACTGTCTCTGTCAATTCAGTTTCATATTTGCCGTGCCTCACAGTGGCAGGACAAGGCTCATAAAGAATGCTGTGGAGACGACACACACACACACACACACACACACACACACACACACACACACACACACACACACACACACACACCAATGAGCCCTATATGTGCTGGACTGGGCAACAACACCTTCACATAGGGATTCTGTGGTGAGAATCCAAAAGATGAGATTTATTGAATCAACGAGGGTGTCTTACTTTGACAAGGCGCTCAAACCAGATGTGTCACTTGGTGCACTGCACACCCAGAGAAGAGACACGGCCGTGTGAAGAGTTGAGCGAGAGTTGTGGAAAAAAGAAACTTTTCTTCCTCCGGAGACGTGGAAATGAGGCCCTGCAGGCTCGGGAATGCCATAAATGAGCTCCCTTGTGACCATGTGATAAGTCCAAGCACAAGTCACAGCACTTTGAACTCAGAGCGAGCACTCGCTTCAAACTGAGAGGATATGACAGTGAAATTGCACTGTGGCATTCTCCTTTCACTGACAAAAAAATATGTATCAAGTTGGGTTTTTGTCAGTACATTTTCTTTTTCTTCTGATGTGGCAGTTGCTGCTGGGGGGGATCATTGTTGAAATATAAATATGTACAATTCAAAAGATACACTAATGAATCAGTAGGTCCTCGTTAACTACATCAAAGCAAAAGTTTCCTCTTCGTTTTTGTTCTCGTCTCTGGCCACCTGGAACCATTTCTCTATAAAATGCGTTCTAGTCTATTGCAAGTGTCCATTTTACTGCACACAGCACCATGAAAGAGGCCTTTCATCAAAAGAGGCCGCCTTGAACATGGAAAACTGAGTTAGATCCTCAATTACGATTATTGTTAAAACATCTGTTGGTCTGCCGTTTCTGTCAAACTTCTTTTCGGATCATTTTGACAAAAAAAGAAAAACCTGAGACAGATAAATGGCCTTCGGTGTGGAGGGCTGTTGCCGGGGCGAGAGGTCTTGGTTGCGGTGCTATGCGTTTGAACCAGATTGTGTTCTCAGGGCTGAGAAACTCTGGCTCTTAGAGGCTCTGGGGATGGTAGTGAAAGTGCAAAGCCAGGCCTTCGCCACACAAACCACTCTCCATTATCATTATCACCCCCCCTAATCTTCCTGAGCGCTCAAACTCATTACCTGTCAATCAAGCGTCCTTTGGACAGGCCAAATGGATTTACAAGAGGGATCCCTCCTCTTGTCATGTGGCTTTGCCGACAGGATATGGGAGACCGACCTACCCCCATCTAATGTAGCTGTTCTTCTCTCCCCCGGAGTGTGATACACCTCCAGCACCTGTGCGACAGCCCTCACGTCATCCCTCTGCCGTGCTTTTGAGATGGATACACATTTCCACTGCATTGTTCCAGGATCACATATCATGTTAAAGTTCCTCAGGCAAGAGCCCAGAATGTAGTTTTCTTTGTCATTTCTCCCTTTCCACCACTGCATTATGTTTCATACCAAAGGGCCAGTTTTTCCCTCTTTTTCCCCTCTGAAGACATTAACCAACCTCAGGGTACATCAAGTTCCCAGTTTGCAAGAATCTAAATGGAACCACCATTCCTGCATTGATATTCACAGGCACAGCAGCATGTTTTTTTGTAAGGTTTTTCATGTCAACACCCTATCAAAGTTCCAGCAAATGTGCAAATCCAAATGAGAAAGTGAGAAAAATACATCCCCTGCCCGAGTGAGTGGCCCTGGCCTGCAGCGTCTCTGAGTCTGAGCGAGGGGCGCTCCAATAGAAAACTCTCATGACTGATAAATGAGCACCACAAAGCGCACCACTCTGGCTTTGGCAGCCGCCGATAGCCCAGTGGCTGCAGCTCATTGGAAAGAGGGATCACCATGGCATCGAGGGGGGAAATGTGCCCTCTCGGCCTCCCAGGGGGGACGTTCAGGCTGTGCCCACTGCACTCGTTCCCCTTGGAGCCCCGCGGCCAGCTACCCCCCCCCCCCCCCCCCTCCCATGCTCACACCAGCACTCACTCACTCACTCAGTGGGTCCAGCAGGAATGAGATCTGCATTGCAAATAACACTCTCTTTACATTCCCATGTAGTAGTCCCTTTGTCACAGCGGAAGGTATGCGATAGACAATGGATAATGGCCAGGGAAACGGAGGAGGATAGAATGAAAGATTGATAGACATGTGGATGAATGGGTGGCTAGATGGATGGATGGATGGATGGATGGATGGATGGATGGACAGTGACCGAAGGGGTGGGTGAATGGTTTGTGTCTTCCAGCAATCCCACATCCTCTGAGCTCTGAGCTCTGAGCGGAGGGCTGTTGGTTGCTCTGCTGATCAGTGAGCTCAGGGGGGCCTCCACACTTCCTGCCGGCGAGCACCAGGTTGCCCCGGCCGGAGAGAAAGCACTCAGCCACTGTGAAATATCTGCAAAGGTATTAGGATGGGCCTGAGCTCCAATGGTGGAGGCCCGCACACAATGCTGGGAAGTTGTGCACAGTAGTGCTAGATGACACATCCGGCCCCGGGCCCAAAGAACACATCATCCCATTGTCCGCTGTCATTGGGAGGCCCTGGGGGCTCTCGGGGGAGCGGGAGGCACTAGATCCCCTTTGTCTTTGTCAACTGACTGTCTTAATCCTTTCTCTTTTCACTGGGAAGCGCTGGTCACGGCTGAGCCCGTGGAGCGCTGTGGAGAGGACTGACAGAGAGCAAGCAAGACACCAGCCTACCCCCACCTCCCTCTCCTCTCGTTCTCCTTCACTCTCCCTCTCTTCTCACTCACTCTCTCTCTCCTCTTCCCTCTCCCTCCTTTTCTTTTCCCTCGTCTTCACCCCCCTGCCCCCCTCAGCACTGCATTGTGGGTCCCACTTTCACACTCGCTCCTCTGAAAGGGCCACAACCTTGGCAGCTCTCCAAAATCAGTTAGTGAACTCTGACCACTGGGCCAGATCCTCTGCTTTTCCTGCCAACTTCATCCCCCCTGCCACTCCTTTGAACACTCTTACTGTAAGCGCTTGTTTCAACAACACAGGAAAAGTAACCAAAAAAAAAAAAAACATTTATTGTCATCATGTTGAATCAAAGGACTAGTATAAGCAGTAATTGTCGTTTGGTCGTAATTGTTAAATGATTGGCATTTGGTAGTAAAATTACAGATCAAACGTGACATGCAACTCCCACCAGTCTGTTTTCCAAAAGCATATTAGCTAACTAAGTCAGCAACGTTGCTGGTTGCATTGCAATTTCTCATTGCCAGCTAACTAAATTGCTAACTGGCTAACTATGCTTTTGGGAAACAGAAGTCTGTCAGGAGGTGCTTTCTGTAGCATAAGTGGTGAGTGTAGGAGGACTTTAGGCAAGGCTTGTGGCTGGAGACATTGCCTTGGACTGGACAGAAACTTGGCTTCTAACCAGCCATCAACATAGTGTTGCTCATTTACATGGTGAGAACCTGCCGCTAGCTACAACCTGCTCAAGAGGGGTTTCAGTGCGGCGATAGATATTGAGTTTCAAGTCACACAGGTGTAACTGCTTGTGGGCATAGGAACTGTGTGTGTGTGTGTGTGTGTGTGTGTGTGTGTGTGTGTGTGTGTGTGTGTGTGTTTGTTCAGTAAGACTGTGCATCTGTGATGGCCATTGGTTTTTTCAGAGCTGCAGGAGACATTGTGGAATTGTGGGGCGATTGCATTAACACATGTGAGAATGCCGCCTGCAGACACACGAAGGAAGCACATTATAAACTCCTCTTCCTGATGCTTGCATACACACACACACACGCACACACACACACACACACACACGCACACACGCACACACACACGCACACACACACACACACACACACACACACACACACAGTAGTAGCAGCAGCATCCCCCTGAGAAATGGAACAAATGGGCAGGAGACCCCTCTTAAAACATCTCCCATGTTAACAATGTCCAGAATGCTGAGAGCAGAAATGGGGGTGGATCGATCTCTATGTCGAACAGAACATCCTGGCCATAAAGGAGAAATGTCGGTCAGAGGAGCTCACGGTGATCTGTTTTCCTGCACTCCTTCCATACATCACCGTGGAATGGTGTGTTTAAAGTCAAATCTTCCCCACTGTACACACACTGTATCAGGCTCCACTGCACTGACTGTGACCTTCTCCGCGGAACTGGAAATGTCATTTGTAAAGCTCCCAGTTCCAACTAATGATGTTTTTGGACACACTATCTGGCCTTGACGCAGCCTTTCAGCCTTGAGTCCCTCCCCTCTCCTCCCCTCAGGTGCCAGCTTCTCTTCTCACCCTTTTTTTTTTGCTCTCCGAATAAAGATAGGAGCCGATGGTGGTCTGACCGGTTTTCCCCCCACCAGGCAGTCAAACTCAAGAAATGCTAGAGTGGTAGAGCAGTCTTCCAGAACAGGGGAGAGAGAGAGAGAGAGAGAGAGAGAGAGAGAGAGAGAGAGAGAGAGAGAGAGAGAGAGAGAGAGAGAGAGAGAGAGAGAGAGAGAGAGAGAGATTGGACCCAGGAGACTGGCTTTGTGCTGTTGGCAAGCGACTGAAAGGCGTTATAGAAATAGCAACCTCAGCCTTCAGTGAACTCATTAAGACGTATAGACATGAACCCAAATAGGTTTTCTGGTTTAAAAGGATGCTTCCAAGTATTTACAAGAGCCTACATTGGTAACATACATAAATGTAACATTATGTTTTATGAATTATAAAATGAGAGAGTACCAGTATCTTACATTATTTTTGGAGGTGGTAATATATTATTGACCTATTTCGACTGATAAGAACTATTTAATCTTGATTTTACAAGGAGGTATCCTTTAGATCAAGTACCTCTTTATGAGAGAGACCTGGCGGCCTCACAGTCTCCAACCCCACAAAAATAATAAATAAAGTCGTCTTTCCCTTTCTGATAATTGATCCACTGGTATCCACAGTGTTTGTGTTGCTGGCTGTGGTCATTGAGTCTGTGTGTCCGGCGTCTCACCATGCACGGACGAGAGGCTTCTCCTCAGGCAGCGGGTGATGAAGGGCTCCTGATCGCTGTCTCTGGACCGGCTCCACAGCCGGCCCGGGCCACACCAGGAATAATAACAGGAGGGGTATTGATCTCTCCAAGGTCCTGTTTTCTTTCCTTTCCGAGGATCCTCTGACCCTGCGACGCAGCTGTGACAACACCGCAGGATCCAACGCATGATCGGAACGTCTAAACACCGCAACATACAATGCCATGCATCATTTTCAGCCATCCTGCATGTCCCGGCTAGGCCTGCGGATCTTTGACTGGCATGTCCTGATGGCCATTAGGATTAGAAATAACAGATAAAGCACTCGGTGCCTTTGCTAAATGGGTGGGAGGAGTAATTGGGGAAGTGTAATTTGTTGGAGTAGAGAAAGCTCTTGTCTCAGCAGGTTCACATCCATTTCATGTGCAGCCAAAACGCACTGGGGCCGTCCTGAGGACAGACACACACAGACTGACTGACTGACAGATTGCTCCCTGGTGGGCCACATGAGGAAGCTTTTTCCTCTCAGACCTGCAGCAGGGGATTTTCCTTTGAGGAATCTCCTCGTCACACACACACACACACACACACACACACACAAACATACACACACACACAATACCCCCAAGCCTCCCTGCCCTGTCTTTTCTGTTACAGTCCCTACATTAGCGAGGTATCGCTCCACTCAAAGAACCAAAGGTAAGGACCAAGTGTTCTCATCTTGTTTTGCACTTGTTCATGTTCTATTATGGTGCAGCCTTCTCCTCTTAATCACTTCCTCTACACTAACACTGTAGCCTGTACAGTATGGCCACATGAGGTAAGGTCAAGAGCAGACGCTGTAACGAGAGATCACCAAAACGTGATGTTCTGGATCACCAATCACCACCAAAATGTAATCATCTGTTACTTGTCCCAATACATACATTCCCCAAATTTTCTTTTTTGAAGAAAGACAGGCAAACACCGGCGAAAACATAACCTCCTTGGCGAAGGTGAAGATAGGAGCTAATCTTACACCACTTAGAGTAAAAGACAGTATAGCTAATCTGACATCGTTGACAGTAAAAGATAGATAGATACATAACTAATTCGGCACTGGTTAGAGTAAAGGGTAGTAGATAGATAGTACCTAATCTAGGGATGCAACGGTACAGTGTGCCCATGGTTCGGTATGTATCACGGTTTTGGGGCTACGGTGACGGTACGGTTTCGGTATTTTCCAACAAAAAAGGGGTTGTAAAATTGTTCTTTTAATGGCTATATTCCTTATCAACCATCAGCCTATCTATCAGTCTATCTGCAATTTTCATTTGATTTCTTTCATAAATTGCCTAGTAGATAGGCTACTAGAGGGGTAGACAGAAATAAAACCAACTACGGTATGACATTGTTAATATTCATGAAATGCTATGAAATATCCTAAACTAGTAAATATCCTCCAGTAGCCTAGGCCTATTTCATTGTTTGCTCATTGCTGGTAGCCAACAACAGAATGAGAGGCCTTTTATTCCTAGTTCTGGGAAACTGTCTGCGTGACAATGGATTGCATGACATCCCAAACTTCAGAAATTAATTTCTACTATCAGTGTCTTTACAACACCGTGCTGCTAAGAAGCTTGCAAATGTTAATGTTACAATAGCTGAGCCTGGGGAGAGGACGTTTTTTTTTCTGTAAAAAGTTTAGCCTGTCACTTGTTGCATCCAAGCCCAGTCTCACCGTACTCGACATTTGATCTAACTCATCGCAAGATAAACTAAGCATTACAGCCCCTAGACATCCTTGCGTAATATTTTACATTAGGCGAGGTAAGCTATTTGCGGTAGCCTAGGCGAATTTGGGCGAGTGGTAAGTGCTATTTTCTGACAACCGGTGTAGTAGCATGTGTTGTAGGCTATTACACGCATTTTACGTTATAAAGTACTTTGTTTGTGTAAACGGTCATCAGTTTGCACAAAATCTACCACAGCAGCAATTCTTCTGGCTTAATGTTGCCTACTTTCCGAGTGGAGCTTTTAGCTCATCTCTCTCCGTCTAACGTGCAGTGAGTGAAAAGTTTCACACATTTGACAGGCGGAGCTAATTAGCATAAAACCACGCTGATTGGTTGAGGGCTCTACAGCTCTGCATGTAGAGCTCGTGAATGCTGGCTGCATAAGCAAATTTCAGGGAGCTTCAATAGATTCACATTTTTATTAATAAACCGAAATATTGCGGTTTACGAAAGTTTATTGAACCGTAGAGGGCGTATCGTTTGGTAACCGTAAAATTCAATAACCGTTGCATCCCTAACCTAATCCCATACTGGTGATAGTAAAAGGGAGTAGAGCAGGGGTGGCCAACCCACGGCTCTTTGCCTGTAGTCATGCGGCTCTTACATTCATGTCCAAGTTTGTGCTTGTGTGTGTGTGTGTGTGTGTGTGTGTTTATGTGCGTGTTCGCTTCCCTTACATTTAATACAGTGATTTTGTTTCGGTGTGTGTGTGTGTGAGAGAGAGAAACAGATGGTTGGGGGGGTGTGTCAATGTGTATGATGTTGCTGGCCTGTGGGCTTACTATTGTAGGGGTATATGGTGTGTGACAATTCATCAAAGATAGTAGATAGATAGATAGATAGATAGATAGATAGATAGATAGTAGATTAGAGGCCTAATCCCACACTGGTTACTGAGTAGGCCTAATCCCACACTGGTCTTTTACTGAGTAAAAGATAGTAGATAGATTAGATTGGTAGCTAATCTCACACTGATGATAGTATTCAATGAAAGCAAAATAGACTGTGGGGCTTTGTAGATGAGGGACAGCTAGAGGAATGATACATTTTCCCCAACAAAGTGTCAGGTGCACATACTTATAGTGTTATTGGATTGGGAAGGTCACATTGCAAATGCTGAGCATGTAGTGAAGCATAGTGCCTGTTTGAAGAGCTTCTTATGTTCAAAATATACAACAATAAATTAGATCATCATGAGTCCTTGTGTGTGTGTGTGTGTGTGTGTGTGTGTGTGTGTGTGTGTGTGTGTATGCGAGAGCACTCTCCATGTGTATCTTTTTTTCATTTTCACCACGTTCAGTGTGATATATTGTAGAACATATATTTTGCCTCCCTTTCCTCCCAGCTGTAAAAATATTTTCTCTGTCAAACATCTGTTGAAGGAATGTAGGGCCATGGCAGCAGACTTCCTGTGAGTGTGTGTGAGAGTGTGTGTGGGTTTTCTTCTCCGTTTTATGGAGGGGGAGCTTGTTGCTGAGTGGGATACCGACACAGCTGCCAATGGGCACCAGGGCCTTCCACCATGATACAGCAGGGGCTCAGCGGAAACAGGAGGGGAGAACTTAGACACACCACACATGAACTCTGCACTCTGCTTGTGTGTGTGTGTGTGTGTGTGTGTGTGTGTGTGTTGGGGGTGGGGGGGCACTACAGATGAACTGCATGTGTGCGTGTGTGTCTTTTAGGGGGGATACTAGCGATGAACTCTGCACTCTGAATGACAAGCGTCTCATGTTTACACTTCTTAGGGCACTGCTGTGATTCATCCGCCTCCCTCACTGGCTGCTGAGCCCAGACTTAATCCTCTCACTCACAAACAACCGCTCCCCTTCTACTAACTTTTTTTTCTCCCTTTCCTTCAAATGCGACTGCTTTTAGTCACTTTCACTCAGGGTTTCAGCGGCCGTGGCCCCAATGAGTTTCCTCTTGCGGTAGGGAACTCCAGCGGGAGAGACGAGCCGATCGTTTTTGCTCGCCCGCACCATCACAAGACTGACAGGAGGATGGCCGAGTTCCTGGCATTTTTATTACTAGAGATCAATAGATGCGTTTCTAGCTGTCAACCTCCGTGACATAGACTCCATTATAAGACAATCTACTTTTCCATTTCATCGTTAAATAAAAAAAAGCCTATGTGAGATTGGAAAGACCCTCTGGCAGATGGTGGAACAGTTCCAATGGCAGACAACCCCACTGATGCTGGAATACCACACAGGCCAACACAAATCACACGTCCTCCTCCCCATGCTGATAACAAGCACAAACTGTATTCTG